>BHFT01001211.1:0-52382 GCA_004320025.1 Laticauda laticaudata | reverse complement strand
CTGGCTACATCCTCCCCCCGTCCTTTCCTTTCCGTTGTTGTCCGCTCTGCTTATGCAAATTCAGGGCACTTTTGAGAGAAGATAACAACGGATGGAACATCCACTGTATCCTTTTTACATACGTTTTGCATCCGTCGGCCTATGTGACAGGCCCTTTAGTTTCTGAGAATTATGACAAAGTAGGGAAAATTAGTGAAGAGGGAGGGACACAGAACATTTTCTTTACTTTCTCTTTATATTAACCAATCCTAGCTGTTAACAGTATGTGTTTCAGTGCCTTAAGGTATTTTATTCCAAGAAAGGACACTGTTAGTAAACATAAACCAATTTAGATGAAGGAATAGAAGGGGAGCTCATCAAATTTGCAGATGACACAAAATTAGCAGGAATAGCCAGCACCCCAGGAGATAGGCTTAAGATCCAGTTGTATCTTGATAAACTTGAACACTGGGCCCTATCTAACAAAATGAAATTCAATGTAGAGAAAAACAAGGTGTTTCACTTAGGCAAGAAGAACCAAATCTACCACAACGCTGCTGTAAACATTAGTGATTCTAAACTCATCTTTCTGTTATAGCTTCTAAATATTTAATAGGAATAAAATTTCCAATATTGAAATAATCAGCATTCAAGCTTGATTTCAAGATGAAAATATACATATATACATAAAAGTCTATTTCCTATATTCTTGATTTATTTCTAATTTATTTGTGTTTACCTACAATAATACTTTTATGATTAGTAAAATGTATTCCTATCAACATCTCCTCTCCAAATAGTAGCACTGTCCTAAAACATCCGTAATAGTCTAATGTCTTATCATTTAAATTGTCTGTGAATAATACTTCATAGCACTATTATAAATTACAAATACGAAACCCAGTTTTATAAGTATATGAGCCATGGTAGCACAGTGGTTAGAATGCAGTACTGCTGGCTACTTTTGCTGACTGCAATTTGGCAGTTCACATCTCACCAGGCTCAAAGTTAACTCAGCCTTCCATCCCTCCCAGGTGGATAAAATGAGGATCCAGATTGTTGAGGGAAATATGCTGACATTGTAAACTGCTTGGAGAGGGCTAGAAAGCACTGTGAAGTAGTATATAAGTCTCAGTACTATTTGCTATTTGCAATGTGATAAGTTTATTTTATATGGACTAAAACATGCTGTTAAGCTCTTAATATTTTATCCTGGATCTCACATGTTCAAGATAAAGTAAAATAAAAATTAGGATATTTTTTTTAATTAAAGAAAATTTAATTAATTAAGATAGTTCCAACTGAGTCCATCTACCACATTATGCCTTGATTCCTAATTCAAGTGATATAATTCAGGAAATATTTAACTGATCAGATTATCAATACAAAACATTTCATAAATTAGCGGATTTGTGTGATTTCACATAAATGTAAAATAGAGTAATTCCAGTTTATATTTACAGTTTAAATAGATAGTTTTAGCCATTTAAGCTCTGCTTCAGGAAGTTTTGCATCACCCTTTTTATCTGCATGGAGTTATATTATTTATTCCCCTTATGAATAGAAAATATGGATACGAAAATTCTGCATAGATTTAGGTTCCTTAAAGCAAGGCATTAGAGTACTATTATCAAAGTACAAGAGTGCTTGATGACACAATCAAGAATCCGCATAATTCATGCTGATCATTCTATTTAGAAGATATAATGATATGCAGCACTGAGATAAATTATAGTAAATTGCTTAGAATTCCGTATTTATTTAAAATAGAGTGATCATTGTGCTAATAAACTAGCTCTGTATTATTATGTCTTATTTTACAAGGAATTCTTATGATCCTGTAATTTCTAGCATTAGATTGTTAATGGCCTTTTTGGTATTATTTCTCATTGTTTTAATAAACAAAATGTTCTGAATGCTTTCATTGGTAAATTAAAGTGAAATGCAAATAAAATGGCAAACACAATTATTTTTGCTTAGTAAAAAAAGATCTTGCAATTCCAGAGCATATAAGTAGAACTGCTTAAGGGGTTAGACCAATAGTGGTTTAATTTTGTAGTTAAATGGTAAAATAGCACAGCACTTTAAATATATAATATAAATTAAAATGTGGAACATTCTCTAATGCAATGAGAAGTGTATATGCTAATGTCAATGTTTCAACTAAGTATAGCTGAAGCAAAAGAATCAAATAAATATAGTGCAATAGAACAAAATCACCCCAACTCCCACCCCCGCCCTGGCAACAGCAGATCACACAAGCCATGTAATGGGTTCCATCCCACTCTGGGTTCCCCAGGCCCAATGGCAGAACCAGGTCTTCCAGCACCTATCTCACACATCCCTCTCACACTTGAGGTAAGATGGGTGGCCTATAAATAAATAGATTTATTATCTTATTGTTCAGTGTAGCTTTGTACAATTGTCATGGTCCTGTTGAAGTCTGAAACTAAGGAGGAAGCCAAACAGCTGACAGGGAGTGTGGTTCCTTTGGCTGTGGAGGAAACTGGGGAAGGGCAAAGTCTGGCTGGGCAGAGCAGGGAAGAGGTAGAACAAGGGAGAGGGAATTCAGAGGAAGACCCAGGGCCGCCCCCTCTTCATCCTAGGGCACGCAAGGAGGAATGAAGAAGAGAGCAATGTGGGTTGTGGCTTATGGGGGAGGAAAGGGCCCTGATTCCTTTCATTAGCTGCAGCTGGGAACACAGTTTATAAAAAAGACAAGTTGCATGCAGCAGGCTGTTGGCAGCAAATGTCACTTTATCTTGCACTGTCATGGCTAATCTGTGTTCCTGGCATCTTCCCAACTGTGTGAGTTTTGCTGTGCTTTCAAGTCTGAAATTCTTGCTTCTGCCCTGTCAAACTAATTATTTCAGTTTGGCTTGTTTGGACTTTAAGCTACAGTTTGTGTTTACCTTATTTTGGACTGAATTTTCTGCCAAGGCTGTTCCTGGGAGAGATTTTCTCTAGTCCGAAGGTAACCTGGACACTGGGGGTAAAGTTGGAGCTAATAAAGGGACTCTTATTGATTATCTGACTGTGTTGCCTTTGTGCCATGCCCTGGGTCATCACAACAATAATCTGATCTTTCATATACAGTAGTAATACTGTTTGAAAAGATTAGCCAGTTCAGAATAGATTTGGAAGACTTCAGTAGAATAGCATTTGGTAAAGCAAGATGAGACATCTGTAGAATTCAACAAGCTGCTTCAGCAATATGTGTAAGGTGTAAAATATTGATTATCAACTTTTTTGAATTTGAAAAGTAAATTATTGACACTTTTATGAAAAGTCTGCCAAGATAAGCGTGGCAAGCTCAAAAATATCTGTTAGCTCCAATAAGTAGAGCAGACCATAATCAAGTTAACAAAAAGTCTAGAAACTGTACTTTATTGAGACTTCTATCAGGTAGTCCTCAACTTCCAATCACAATTGGGACCAGAATTTTCATTGCTAAGCAAGACAAATATTAGGTGAGTCATATTTCTACCATGGTTATTAAGTGAATCACTGCAGTTAGGTGAATCAGGCAATTATTAAATGAATCCGGCTTCCCCCATTAACTTCACTGGTCAGAAACCAGCTGTCATTCCCCTGCTGGAATCTGATTCCGAGGGAGAGGTGGAACAGCTGACAGGGAGTGGGAGTGTGGCTCCAGTGGCTGTGGAGGAAACTCCTAGGGCATTCAGGGAGGAAGGGATAAGGGAGCAACATGGATTATGAGGGAGAAAAGGGCCCTGATTCCCTTAATTAGCTGCAGCTGATAAAACAGGATAAAGAGGGTGTTTGTGCACAACTCCTTGCTGGAAGCAAAGCATGAATTATTTTGGTTTTATTTGAGTTCTGGCATCCTCCTAAATGTGTGTGTTTTGTTATCTTTGAAGTCTGCAATTCCTTAACCTGCCCTGTCTCATTAATTGCTGCAGTGTGGTTTGTGTTGGTTTTTATTTATAATTTATATGTATTTTGGATTTGGATGGAATTTCTTCCCTTTAAAAAGTGTTCTTGGATAATTTTTTCTCCAGCCAATGATAACTGGACATTGGGGGCCAAGTTGGAAGTATTAAAGAGACTTTACCTATTTTTGTGACTTTGTTCCTTTTGTACCACACCCCAGGTCATCCCACCTCAGCTGACTTGGTTGCAAATGGCAGTCTTATGACCCGGTTTGTTGTACCCAACATAGATACATGCTGATTGCCCAGAACCCAAGCTTTTGACCATATAACCATGGGCATGCCACAACAATTGTAAGTGTAAGGGCTGGTTACAAGTCACTTTTTCCAATGTCTTTGTAATTTGGAACAGTTGCTAAATGAATGCTTGTAAGTTGAAGACTGCCTCCAACAGGGGTGACAAACTCAATGCCTGGGGGCTGGAAATAGCAGAGGACCAGCCTGCAAGGGCTACCACAGGTGACCCTCAAACACAAGTGATGTCATGCTGGCCATGCCCACCCTGGCCATGCAAAGTCAAACACAACCCTGATGCAGCCCTCAATGAAATCGAGTTTGACACCCCTGATCTACAATAACCAAATCTTATAAATCAGATTGTGCTTTACCTCCCTTTTATCTTATAATGCAGAGCATTAGGAAGGAGCCTTGATAAGCTTCTTCAGAATTCTATTTTGCTTTCTAAGAATTAAACAATGTTTTATTCCTCTCTGTTTATGAAACAATGTTGACATATTTCTGATCAGGTTGTCTCCCTTACTCTTATAATACCTACTGTTCTGCTTCGTGGGCTTCCATCCAAAATAGCATCTCTCTGCTGTTTTTGGTTTTCTGAAAATCCTTCTGAATTATAAATAGTACAGCACCAGATGATTTCTTGAAAATAAGCAAATACCTGAGATTTGCTTATTTCTGAGCAAATCTTATTCTGAGATAGTGCTTTGTTAATTTCTCAATTAAATTTGTTTTTAATTAGAATAATTTCTTAAAGAATCAGGTAAGCCATGAAATCTGTCTTACAGATGGAAGGTTCAGCAGCTGCGTTGGCCTCTGAAAGTACTAACTGGGAAATCAAAGTTGGTTATTCAGATTAGATGCTCTATTTTCCAACAGTGATGATCATCATAGGATTGGTCTCAAGAATAATATATCTAAGAAATTTCAGAGGTTAAGCTGATTATAGTGATTATAAGTGATGTGTATACCATTGTTTATTGTCAATCCAAAGGTTTGTATTAATTCTGAAAAAAAAATGGTATGAGTTGTATCAGCTTAACAGCTGCAAGAATATGAAAGCTTTTGCTCATCCAGGTTTTTCACCAAAGTGAGAACTCATAGATGAGTGCTTAGCTTGGTGAAGCCAGATCTTCAAATCTGGGAATTTATTATATGTCCAAATTTAGCCAGAATTTTCCATTTAATCATTATATTACATTGACACTTTTTTCAAACTAACTTTTTGATTTTTTTATTATTTATTTCCTAACGTGTTTTAGAGAAAAAATACTGAATACATGAGAGAAAAATGCTGAATACATAAACAAGAGAAAAAAATGCATGAAAAACTATAAAAACAAACAACAAATTACCACTAGAACTTAGATTCTCCCTCCTCCTCCCTCCCCTTCTCTTCCCCTTCCTCCCTCTCTCCCTCCCTCCCTCCCTCTTTGAGTGTGTGTAAATATTGCAAGTTGATACTTGAACCATATTGAGCACAAACACTGGAGAAATGAGAACTTGGTAAGGAACATCATGCATTTCAAATTGGATATATGACCCTTGAATAAAATCTTTTTGTTTTTATATAAAAAAGTAAGCACAAGACAAAGAAAGAAGGGGAAAAGAATGTATAAGAAACACTGTAGTAAATAAAACAAGGGGAAAACTCAGGAAAAGAAATGATAATGGAAAGGAATCTTGGAAAACAGCAGAAAGTAAAGAACCATAATTCAATCTATCAGATCAGTATAGATTGCTTCCTGATCAGAAAGCTGACTTCAAGTGTTCTGGGTGAATATGAACTAGTCCATTCGTAAATTTGTCTATTATATGTTAAATTCATGAACATGTTTATTTTGAGTTCATATTTATAGAAGGAAACCACTGATTCAGTTGCTCAATTTGTACGTTTGGGCTAAAATAAACAGTTTTTGTATTGGGTGAGGGATTTTCATTGGTTACCATATAAGTTTGGCATTGTCTCTCCAATTAACACATTAGTCTCCAAGGAAAATATTTAAAGTAGAGATAAATTGTGTGTTGCAAAACTAATCACACTTTGTTTTTAGAGATACAAATGAACATCATTTCATTTAGCATACTTCTGTTCACGAATGCTTTTTTTAAAGAACCAAAATAAATGAAAAAGCAACTGTACAAATCAGATTTTCGTAAATTGTTTAGACACTTAATATAAACAATTTTTGGTTCTAATTATTTCAAGCAAAGAAACTGTACATCCTCCTTAGCAAATTACTCACTGTTGGTTAGTAATAGATGAATGAGCAAATAGTGGATTATTTGATTGAATATATCAACTAACAGCATTTAAACTTGATTAATATTCTAGATATACTAACAGGATAATAGTTATTTGAAAGTCTTGCCCAAATCCTAGGAAGCAATATGTGTATATAGAAAGAAATCACAAATATAGTGAAATAATATGTCTGTATCACTACTACAGACGTTAAAATAGTACAGAGGTTAAAATAATTCAGTAAGTATACTGAATAGCACTGTTCAGTGGGAACTAAAATACTGTCCTACTTATGAATAAATTTCTCTCCTAGTTTTAATAAAAAGCAGTAGCACAGCATGAGTTATAAATCCTTCCATTCTCCATTATTCAGTCAGAAAGCTTTTTGGACGAGAAGTGAAATGTCTTCAAGGGGAAAAAAAAACAAGAAAATCTTTTCAAAGGTGCCTTTTGAAAAAGCACCTTTGAAACATCCTATTCAGAAAAATCATTTCTGAATACTATACACTAACTGAGTTTGCAAATGACAGTGATTTTATTAGGATGTGAGAAAATGCAACCAACCATGGTTGGCTTATAAATGCAACTAACAATGGAGCAATTATAGATAAGGTAAACTGTGAATGATAGTGACTCGACTAATTATATATATGTTTTGCTTTTTATCAAATAAAATTAAAAGAAATGGCAGGAGCATATTATCTTTAAATATTATGTTTAAAACTTGTCTTTGTTGCGATTAAGTTATGGGTTCTACATGCAGCTTTATAGCTGTGGCAACTCTGGGTGATACACAATCTTTATCACATTGAAGGTTGAAGGTAGTGAAATTACCTGCACAAGTGGTAGACAAGAGGCATCAACCAATATGGTTGTGCAGTGCTTTAGTTCTGGTGCAGAGTAGATGTTTTATAATGTACAGAGTGTGAGTGCAGTATCTGTGTTTAATTTAGCATAGCAGGCATTTCTCTGTACTGAATTAAATTTAACCTTCTGAGTCACCAGCTGCATAGCTTTGATGGCAGATCATGACATAATGACTTCTACTAGCATATCAGCATAAATATTCCTCATCTCTTCCATTATTAATGAATTTTTGCCAGTTTAAAGTTAATAGATGGCAGACATCTATTATCACTTTTAATAACTAATAACTAAGTATAGTATTAAAATCATACATTGCAGTGTCCTACCTGTCAATGAATACTTCAGCTTCAACCATAACAACACAAGAGTAAACAATAGATAAAAATTCAAGATTAATTACACCAAACTTGATTGCAGGAAATATGGCTTCAGCAACAAAGTGTTCAATGTCTGGAATGCTCTACCTACTCTGTGGTTTTTTTCCCCAAACCCCAAAAACTTTAACCTTAGACTGTCTACTATTGACCTCACTCCTTTCCTAAGAGGTCTGTAGGGGGAGTGCATAAGCGTACCAACGTGCCTTCCGTCCCTGTCCTATTGTTTCTTTTATATATATGTATATATTTATTTTTCTTATATGTATCCATGTATTCATAACTATGCTTTTACTTATACCTATTATCTTGTAAGCAATTGACAAATTAAAAAAAAAACTTCCCCACTATTCCAAGACATTATGACATTTGTTAATGTGCTCTTTATGTTCTAATTTCTATGGGTATTAATACAAAACCTGGAAAAAATAGTTGTTTACTGTGAGAAGTCTTTTTTTAGAAATATGGCTTTGTGTGTGTGTGCTTCTAATAAACCTCTTAGATTCTACTGAAGGCATAGGACTTCCAGTAGGAAGGAGAGAATCAACACCTGCACTGTTTCAGCTTTTTTAAGAAATAAAAAATAAAATAAAGACACAGCCTACCTTCAGAAGACAGCTCATTTAATTTTCTCAGGCTATTTCTTTTCTTATGAAGCTTATCAACTCACACTTGTTTTGCATGTGTATTATTCAGAATCATTTATTTTCTGAATGGAATATTTTTGTTAGCCAGATGTATTATTCATGTGCTATTTTAATAACGACAAAGCAATGCTGTGATAGATGTTTGTGAGATAAAAGTAAATACATGTGCTTAGAATTCTGAAAGGAAAGAACTCTCTTTTTGGAACTCCTATAACTAGACTAAATACTCACACTTTGAAAAAGGCTGTTGTTTTTTTTTCAAAGACAGAAGATTTCAAACGCCTAGGTCCTCACCTACAGTTTTAAGAAAGCAAGGACATGTGAGGGAAAATTACCCTCACATAATCACCTGTACCAGCTGTGAAGTTGGAAGGATCAGTTGGAAGCTGTGAAAGGATCAGATACTAATGAATAATAGAATCATATTTATACTAAACTGCAAACCAAAGCAAAGGATAAAGAAATGAAGACAAGGTACGGTGCATTAATGAGGATGTGTAAGAACATAATTGCTGACACAAATGTGTAAATAGGAAGCGTAGGACAAGAAAGGAGGTTATGAAGTGTGGAAAATTATCTTCTGCACCCATAAAGAGGAACCAATGGGGTACGGTTAATGTAGCGTAGAGGGGCTTGAAAACGAAGTTGATGAGACACTGGTGTAAGAAACAGAACTGCATGAAAAGACAGGAATATTTTCATAACATGTTATGGAACAATGTATAAGGGCTCCAAAAACCTCTATTGTTTATTGCCAATTTCCAATGTAGTATTTATCACATCCATATAACTATCTCCATCACCTGTCACAGATGAAATATTTCCCACTTCCCTGCATTTCTAATAGCATCAAGTCTTCTACTTTTCCTTTTCCTTTCCTTTCCCTTCCTTTGTCCTTTCCCTTTTCCTTTCTCCCTTCTCTTCCCTTTCCCTTTTCCTTTGCATTTTCTATGATGACCTGTATGAGTGTTTCTTTGAAGACAGATTGCAAAAATTGGGATTCTTGTTTAGCTTTCAGAAAAGGCAGCTCTGAGAGGATATGACAGTCCTTTTCAAATACCTGAAAGTTGAGATCAAGGTAAGCTTCGTTCTCTCGCACTCCAAAGTGGAGGACATGAAAGAATTGATGTTATAAGAAGGTAAATTCTGACGGGACATTTAAAAAAATAGCAATAACAGCAAGTGATTACAGAAGCCAATCATCCACAAAAAGTGGGTTTCCCTTCACTTTATATACTTAAGCAGAGACTTGACAGCCAACTTTCATGATTGAACACCAACATCATGTACACCTGAGAAAAAATGTGTCTAAGAAAGAACCAATACAGGAAATCCTGTAACACAAAGCCACATGTTAATGGTAACTATATGTCTGTATCTTGAAAGTTAGGAAGAATGTAAAATGTCATGTATTAGAAATAGAACTATGAATAAACTCCATATATTAGGTGAAGACAGGAATTGTAAGTAGTAAGCACATTTCCAGTGGTTTTTCCTCTGTGAAATAATGTGATCTGGATTAAATTTAAAACAGTGTAAAAATATACAAACAGTTAATCAAATCACAAAAAATATAGAATCAAAGTTGGAAAGAATTTTGGAGGTTGTCAGGAGTCACCAATCTTTTGGACCTCAGGGACCACCAAACTCATAATTTTAAATCCTGCGGACCATTAATATAAATTTTGACTGACGGTGGCTTGCTGACTTTGGCAGGAAAGTTGGTCCCATATTTCAGAGCTGCAACAATCATAGGACTGGCCCTTTGGTCATCCCGGAGCTCGTCCACCCAGGTGCGGCTGGCCTGCCATGGACTGGAGGAGCTACTCTGGGATAACCAAAGGGCCAATCTTATGAATACTGCACCTCTGGAATATGGGACTGACTTTCCCAACAATGTCAGCAGGCCAGATATCCCTCCCCCACCATTGGTCTTACCTTCCAGTTCCAGCTCGCATGGCTCTACTCAAGGTAAGGTTTGCACTTGGATGAAGGGTGGGGGCCAGCAGGTGAGTGGGCCACGTGAGCGGTGCAGCCTTGTGTTCCTGCACAGCCTGGATTAATTGCTTTGGGGAAAGTGCTTTTTTGGGGGGGGACATTCCTCTGAGGACCACCAAAATTTTCTCGCGGACTACCAGTGATCCCCGGCCCACCAGTTAGCAAACACTGGCCTAAACCATCAATGGTGAAATTCAAAATATTTTAGTACTGGTTCTGTGGGCGCACGCATGGAGCGTTTTAAATGGGCAATTTTAAACATGAAAACTTTGACCATCAGTGCTGGTAAGTAAAACAGCTGAGGGAAGGCAATCCGCTCTGCCGCATCTATCAGCTGAGCAACAAAGAAAGAAAGTATAGGACAGGAAATGCAGGGGACTTGGGGGCGGGTGGGTGGGGGCAACTGCTGACCAGCGCTACTGGATCGCTAGAACTGGTGAGAACCAGCAGCATACCACCACTGTGGACCATTCCTTGTTCAGCCTGACAAATGACCTTCAAGCCAGTATTTCTATTTTAAGATGGGTGGAGTTCAACTCCCAGAATTCTCCAGTCAGCATGCCTACTCCTGTATAGGTTCTCAATATAAACTTACTGTGAACAGGCAGAAATGGTGGACAAAGCTATTTTATCAGTCTTTTGGGCCAGTGGTACAATTCATCTGGAAAGAAAAAACTTAATCATGGCCCGAACCAGTAACTGACAAGATCCTCAAAACTTCCACAAACTTTGCCATACTCTCGGTCTGGAGATCTGGATTTAATGCTAGGCATTAAATCTTTATTGCAATTATGGAGCAGTAGCTTTGTAACAACAACAAAAAAATGACAGGTGCTAAATGGCCTAAGTCCTTTTCATTTAAATCCAATGTCTTATTTTCTACATCCCTATCTGCACAACAGACGGACTGCCCTTCTGGTTCTCATAGGTTCTTATGCTCAGTTGTTTGCATAAACATACATAATTATATGTAAACAGCTACTTATTTACATTTTCCACATATTTGTTCTGAGACTATTTTGCCACTAGCAAAAATCTGATAGTGATGTTCTTTATTGGTCTCAAGCAAGCCAGAATTCATGACATAAAAATGACTATTATTATACACCAATGCAATTGATACCTGATAACAATAGAAGAGAATTTATGTAGGTCAGGATTGAGCTGTGGATTTATTGGTATTCTGAGTTTGGTTGTAAATTTGCAGATATTTCATTATGCAATTAAGTAACATCAATAGTGCAAGAATGGAATAGTGTTTGCTCTTGGTTTATATATGGTAGTTTGTCCAGTCAGTGTTGGGTGTGTTGTCTTCTACTTGGTAGTTCCTTCATTACGCTGTTGTTTACTGCTTGACTGTTTGTCTCATTTGGCTGTTACTTGATTGGGGTAATTGTTTACTACTTGTCTGGTGTTAATCCAGATATCAGAGTCATAGAACATCTGCAAACAACCAAGCTCAGAGAGCAACAAGAACTCCATAGCTGGTAACTGAATAACTTTTCTAATTACATGATTAATATTCACTGGGCATTTACTAATAATTATTTCACTTTATTCTTTTAGGCCCCTCCACCTAGGTCTGAAATAGGAAACTCAGTTTTTACTTTTTGCACCACTTCAAAAGAAAAAAAAATGAAAATAATAAAATTTTAGGACAGTTATTTGACGGGATTAAGATTGTTAAGAGTAAAAAAAAGGAAGTAATATCAAGTTGGTTTATTTGATCCTAATTAAAATAAATATGTTGTCTCCAGGAACTCTTAATGGACTTTTGTTGATTAAAAACCAAATGATGAACTTTTATATATTTGTTTATATATAAAAGATGGGATTATGGGAAGAAGAGATAAATTGTGGCATTTTAAGAGGTCATAAATTACTAAAAATGTTTATATTTGTTGAGATGGAAGAAGTCATTTCTTTATACATTTTTGTTTACTGTATTTTCTTTCTACAAGTAAATGTAGAATATCTATATATATAAAAGTGAAATACCACTCACGCATCATCACAAAATCTCCAGAACTATGTCGCCTACAAACTTGAAATTTGGCACATATGTTGCTCTTGGCTTCTAGATGCAAAGAAAGGATTTTTCAAAATGACCATCAGAGCATTAGTATTTCCGATATTATTATTAACATGCTCTGATGATAAGGAGTTCTACTCCCCCTCTCCGCCTGAAAAGAAATCTCTTCCAAATGCAAAACACAAGCAGAGGAGTTTGTTTCAGAGTAGTTTTAGTACAGAACAGTTGAGCTAAGCCACGCCCAGGCTCCTTGCTATCTCCTTCTTGCTCACACAGCAAATACTGTTTCAGTTTCCATATTTCAGTTTCCAAACAGCCCTCAACTCTCTCACACACTGACAGGATGCTAGCCAGATGAATACCGATCGATGCTGGTAGGCAGAGGCACAATTTTCCCCCTTTATTTTCCTCCCCAAAAACTAAGCCCGATCGCATAGTTGTGTAGCAAAGCATGGATATAGAGCTTTTATTGAATAATATATTCAATAAAATGTTTAATCAACTTATAACTTTGCCCTAGAAATAATAATAATAAAAATAACAGCTGTTCTTAACTCATATGCACAAAAAGTCACAAAATGTCAGTCATTTGGATAGCAAAAAGGCACTCAAAAACAAGAACAAATATTAAAACTATTACAAAGTTATGGCTGTTAGGCAATTCCACATAAAACACCTTGAATAAATATTGTGGGCTAACTGAGAAGACAGGAGGGACAAGATCACAAAGGTATGGTCTGGTTCAGTCATTAAAAGACACACACATAAACACACAAATCAAATTCCAGAACCACTAAGTGTTCCACCATTGCATAAAAATTCTTTGGAAGAATTGAGCACACAACTGAGGGTCTTTACACCTTCCATCATATTTCGCAGTACAAGATCCATCATTGCAAGGAGGAATGGTTGACAGAATGATTGCTTCCCAATTCAGGTATAATATGCAGACAATTGGGATACCAGTTCTGTCCAATGCAGGGATTGTAGAAATTAGTCTGAATGGTCAATAGGCCCCGCTTTTCCATTCATCTAGGGAGACCTTTGTAGCAATTTTGACATAGGTGTTGACTGAGGTTATGCACGCTGGAAGCAGGGAGTTCTGAACAGAATTTTTTAAAAAAAGTCTTGTGCAGCAGTTCCCAATTCAGTCATTTTTCTTTTCTTGAACAAAAGCATTTGGTTTCTGAGCGAACGTTTCTGCAACCAGCAATGGAAAAACCAGGGAAGCATCAGCATAGACCTGATAAGAGAAAAATATGAGAGCTCAGATAGTTGGTCCCTCTCCAAAACATCCATCTGCTTTTTCTAAAATATATTGCCCGTCAGGATGATTATGATGGCAGTCCTGGATCATACCTCATCCATGCCAGCACGTGATCTCTCAGTCCCTTCTTGTCCCACATACCTTGACAGGCTTGGCATCCATACGGATCTTTCCCCAGGACACTGCCTCATCAGGCCGAGCTCCTGAATCTGAGCCATCAAACTCCTGTGCGGTGTTGACATATACAGAGAAGTCAGCTCCATTTCTCTGGAAAACCCCGCCAAAAAAACAAACAAACAAACAAAAAACATTGGTGATCTCAAAGTCTCAGCTGACTGATTATATCCTTAATCTATATATATAAAAGTGAAATACCACTCACGCATCTCCAGAACTATGTCGCCTACAAACTTTAAATTTGGCACGTATGTTGCTCTTGGCTTCTAGGTGCTCACTAAGAAAGGATTTTTCAAAATGACCATTCAGATCATTAGTATTGCTTATATTATTATTATTAACACATTCTGATGCTAAGGAGTTCTACTCCCCCTCCCCACCTGAAAAGAAATCTCTTCCAAATGCAAAACACAAGCNCTGATGCTAAGGAGTTCTACTCCCCCTCCCCACCTGAAAAGAAATCTCTTCCAAATGCAAAACACAAGCAGAGGAGTGAAGTTTCAGTTTCACACCAGCAAGCAGCTTTAGTACAGAACAGTAGAGCTAAGTCATGCCTAGGCTCCTTGCTGTCTCCTTCTTGCTCACACAGCAAATATTTTCAGTTTCCAAACAGCCCTCAACTCTCTCACACACTGACATGATGCTAGCTAGCCAGATGAACACCAATGGATGCTGGTAGGCCGAGGCAGAATTTTTTTCCATGTTTTCCTCCCCAAAAACTAAGTCCAACCACATAGACCCAATCATTATTTAGCATACTATTTCTCCACTCTTTTGACGAACATCAAAACTCCTTGTAGAAGTTCTTCCAAGCCTACTAAATAGGACAGGGTGAAGAATGTCCAAGGCCCGATTTGATTCAACACGCAGGAAAGAAACTCATAGCATGGGGTCTTCCTCATTGGGAAGAATTACCACGATCTCAATTGGAAATTCCAGTTTTGTGGCAATGACCTGTGAGTTGAACAACTCCAAGGTTATACTTGCAACCATTTTCATTATCTGCAGAACTCTCCAACGTAAAAATGTTTACCTTCTGCACTCTTTTCTGGTATAATGAATTACTAGATTGCCTTTAAATATTTATATTTTATTTTTATTGTTGCAAGCCCTTTGGTTAAAATTATAGGTATTGAGGGATAGCACCAAGATGTCTCTGTACTAATTTTGCTTAAACAAATGTTTGTTTGTTTTTTCTCACATCATAGTCTCTCCCTCCCAAATCAACCTTGACTTTGTGGCTACTACACACCACTCTCCCTCACCATCAAATTTGCATTGGCAATGTGGTGCTTAATAAGGCCTCCACCCAAGATGATCATTCCTGTCTTCCGGGCAAAGATGGCCTGGCTGTTAATAAGTCTCAGGTCTGTAAAAGAGATGATAATAATGGTTATGATGGAGGTGTTGCAAACACACATTGCACATCTCAATAATAAAATAACAGCTGCTGAGCTTTCAACATACAGCATTTGCTAACCTCAACTTCAATGCAAGAACCGCACTGGAAGTTAACATTGTTGGCATGTCATTCCAATCAGATTTGTGTGTGTGAGTGTGCGCACGTGTGCACATGTTTAGGCATGGTGCTTATCTCCATTTCTTGGCCATGGGAGCCAGCGTTGTCCAAAGACACTTTCATGATCATGTAGCCAGCATGGTTATTTGCCAGAGGTGCACAGAAAACTGTTACCTTCCCATCAAAGTGGTACCTATATATCTACTCGCATTTGCATGCTTTCAAACTGATAGGTTGGCAGGAGCTAGGACAGCTCATCCCGCCACGCAGCATTCAGATCCTGAATTCGGGCTGTCAGCTTTCCATACATATTTGGGTGAGATAAATATCATTACTAAACAAGGAACCAATGCTCCCTCAGGGTTAGACATACTGCATGTACTGTATTTAGCGGAGCTAATCTCAAGTTTGAAAATGAGGAAGTTTTTAGCTATTTAATTTTACACCTAAGCTGTAATTTCCCAGCACTGGAAAACTCTTGATAATATAACAGATGAAAGTTCTCTTTCAGGGCCTCTTGAACTGCTGCAGAAAAAAACCTCACAAAGTTAAAATAATAACATATCAGGTAGAAAGAAAATTTTTATCAAATTTTGTTAAGGCAAATGATAAAATCCATCCAAGATTTGATAAAAATATGTTTTCTGCCTCTGATATTTTATTACACTCTATTAAGAGTGTAATATCAACATTGTACATCCTGTATATATGGTAAATTTCTATATGTACGGTGCTATCTCTTTACTTGCTTTTTAGTACTTTTTTATTTTTAAAAGTTCTCTTCTATGCATCTTGGATTAATGTTAATTTAGTTAGTTGATATTTGTTAATCGGAGTTCAATAAATTTTTATATCTAAAAAAAGGAATACAGCATCAGCACCATTGAGCTGCCTTTCTGAGCTAAAGCAGAAGTTGCAAGCAGATTATTACAGATGATTAAGGGGCCCACTTATGTTGCAAATTATCTTCATTCACCTTCTACGATGTCCAGCACAAGACCTGGCTTCTTATAAGAATGGAAGAAAATCATGTCTCCGAGGGATCCATCTGTTATTGCTGGGCTCAAGACAGGAATATTATTCTGTTGAGAAAATATAAGTAGCATGGCTCACAAAAGCTAGAGATGCACTTCCTGCATTTGTTATATGGATTAAAAATGTATTTATCTTTGCTCGGAGGCCAGTTTTAAAGGAAAATCTAATACTGGGGGAAAGAACAAGCTATCCACTGGGAAATGTGTGGGACAACTATATTTGCAATACCAAGGGTCATGTGCAAGATCATATAAATACAGGTAGTCCTTGACCTATGACCGTGATGGCGAACCTATGGCAAACAGAACCATTTGTGCCAGCACGCGAGCTGTAGGCAAACTTACCTCACTGCTCATGTGTGTGCGCCTCACAACTGATTTTCGGCTGGTTGGAGGCCTTTTTTTGGCCTCCTAAAGGCTTGAGGAAAGCTTCTGCAGGCTTCTAAAAGCTTTGTAGGCCGAAATCTAGCCCCATTTTGTCATGTCTGGTATTTTCAGAAAAAGAGGAAGTGAGGAAACAGGGCTTGATTTCAGCCTACAAAGCTTGTAGAAGCCTGAAGAAGTCTTCCTCAAGTCTTTGGGAAAAGACCAAAAATCAGTGTTGAGGTACAGTGCAGGTGAGGGGACGGCGGGGTGTGAGTGTGGGATGGCATCCGCATGCGTAAGGGACATGGGGGGGCGTGTGCATCGCCTTCTGGGTGATGACACACCAGCGCAAACGTGCAAGTGAGCACAATTTTTGGCACAGGATCTCCAAAAGGTTAGCCACCTATGACAACTGAGACCAAAATTTATGTTGCTAAGCAAGACAGATGTTAAGTGAGTTCTATCCCATTTTACAACCTTTCTTGGCACACTTGTTGAGTGAACCACTGAACTTGGTAAGTTAGTAACATGGTTGTTAAGTGAATCTGATTTCCCGCTTGACTTTGCTTGTCCAAAAATCACAAAATTTGATCACACGACGCCCAGGACACTGCAAACATCGCAAAATATATTCCAGTTGCTAAGTATCCAATATTTTGATCACAGAACCCTGGAGATGCTGCAATGGTTATGTGAAAAACAGTCATTATTCACTTGACCAGTGCTGTTGTAATTTCAAATTGTCACTAAAAGAATGGTGGTAAGTCGAACATTACTTGTATAAAACAGGTCTTGAGACTATCAGAGATTAGAAAAAGGAAGACACTCCCATTAGGTGAAACAAAGAAGAGCACTTAAGCACAAAGAAGTGCAACAATGAATTGAATAGGAATTCCTTTCTCGGCCTACCTTTTGAGCCCAATAGTAGACTGATTCTGGATTGTTGATTTCCTTGCCAAGCCGAGCAATGAGCTTGGATGGAGTCCATTTCATACCCTGAAAGGCAGGGAGGATCAAAGGATGGTTAGACAACACAGATGAGTATCGGAAAAAGTTCAGCACAAGGATGTCTTCATTTGAGATGTTTCAGACATGAAAATCACTGAATCTAATAAACAAAAAAATAACTTTGGATTCAAGAGTTAGGATTTACTATTATTAGGACTAGGTTTTAATGTTACATTGCCCTTCACCCCTTAAAACAAGGGTGTCAAACTCAAGATTCAGGGGACAGATCCAGCCTGCCGGATGGTTAGATCTGGCTCATGGGGACACCCTGGAAACAGCAAAGGGTCGACCCACAGTGCCTCCACCAGCAAAAACGGAGCTCAGGGAGGCCATGCAGCCTCCTGCAGCCCTTTGCCAGCGAAAACAGAGGCCCAGGGAGGCTGTGTACTTGGTTTTGACTTGCAGAGGGCTGCAGAAGGCTTCGCAGTCAAAAATGGAGCCTCGATGAGTGACATCAAGCTGGCCACTCCCACCCTGGCCACGCCCCTGGCCCCACCCCAAGATCAAACACAACCCTGATGCGGCTCTCAATGAAATCGAGTTTGACACCCCTGCCTTACAATATATTTTCTTCTCCCTGGGACATGAAGGAATAATCCAAAGATTCAAAATTAGCACACATATTTTGCAATTATCATACAGAAAAACAACCCAAACCTAGACTTTTTTCACCCTTAACAGTTCAGCTCTCACCTCTGTGTCTTGTTCAATCACCATCTGGTCTAGGATTGGCATTAGCCAATCCTCAAACTTGCAGTAATTGTCATTGGGTACTAAGAGATTCCCAATCCTAGAGGAAGGGAAAAGGAAATAGCTATTGATCTCTACATTGCCTTTCTAGACACCACAAATTAGATCACCTTCTCAAAATTATAAGTGAAATAACATAGGTTATTATATAGGAGGAAATGGAAAGTAAAATCTGGGCACAATATCGGTCACAAAAAAAATAAAAGATACTGATTTCTGGTAAGGTTGGATTATCCTTTAACATGACTAATGGAACCACCTGTTAATTCCACTCTTCCGTAGTTCTTTCCCTTGCAAGCTAAAGTCTCCAATGTAAGTGGGTGCCAAGCATTTGATCAGATCTTCCTCCACGCCGCCTGCTGTAGTCACCAAAACATCAACCTACAAAATCAAAAGTAACATTCAACAAAGGATCCAAAAAATCAAAGCTTGTTTGCAATTAACACCCTAGAAAATAAGGATTTTATACTCATGTAGATTTTTAACAAAGAAAATTTACCTACATAGTACGGCTGTATTGCTTTTATCCTTTGAATCTTTCTTATTACCTTCTCCTACTGGTATCATGATTTATCACTTTGTTCTTTCTATATACACTGAGAGCTTAGGTATGTCCACTGAGAGCTTATGTTTGTATGTACACTGTACATTTGTATGTTCAATGAGAGCTTATGCACTAGAGACAAATTCCTTGTGTGTCCAATCACATTTGACCAATAAAGAAGTCAATTCTATTCTGTTCTAATTCTATTCTGCTCTACTTATATTCTATTTCTGTTCCATTTCTGCTTTCATTCTACTCTACTCTGCTCTACTTTACACTACTCTACTCCTCTGTGAAGGATTACTTTGGTTCAGTTTTGCCATCAATCACACAACTTCAATGGCTGATCATCTCTTTTCAGAGTGATTGAAGAAGTATTTCCCATAACTTCTTTCTTTCCAGCCATGTATATCCATCTAAATGCCAGAGAACCATGTGGTATAACAAATTCCCCATAATTCTTCTTTCTGAAACACCCATTTACTTTTCCAACCACTTAAAGATACATTTTTTTTTTACTTAGAAATCAAAGGCAGAAACATATTTCTCAATCAAGCCATACCATGTTATGTTGCACCAGATAGCGGATGGACTCACGAACACCTGAGCTGATGAGGTTGGATGTGAAGCCCAAGAAAATTGTACAGCTCGTCAGGCAGCGGGAACAGGGATTCAAATCAGCATGATTCCCTTCATCCTCCCCTAATGGTGTCAACTTTGCTTCTATCTGCAACAGAATTCAATCATTTGAATCAAATTCAACCCGGGTGAAACATTGTATTTCAGAGCTCATAGCAGGGAAGGCGGCCAAACAAGACAAACAAATCTTGTTTACAAAAACAAATCCTTTAAGCTACTTATAATTGCAGAAAAAATGGGACAGGAATAGGTACATTTGATTTTAAAATGTCTAGTTTACTTCCAGTTTAGATAATCTGAGATAGAAAGTGACGTGAAGAATAAAAAAAAAATGTAAGTGTAGTTTTTGGGCCTTCCTGATTTCTAACAGCAAATTCTACCAAAAAATCTAAGTCTAAATGAATTCTGTTGTTAAGGTTAAAATAAGCACATGTCAAAGATAAGGTGGCTGGCTTAGTTTATGAGTAAAAATTAATTTAGTTTTAATATATGTTTAGAACGTAAGAAAATGTTTGTGGATTTTAAGCCTGTAGTAGTGAAAGCAGGATCTGAACATAGAAGAAAAAGATGAGAAGGAGACAGGGTTGTTTTGAAATTAAATCAACTAGCAAAAATAAAACAATCAGGCGTTATTGATGTTTTGCAAGAGATGTTTTTGCAATGGAGACTGTTATCTGTATACAGACTTACAATATCAAGCTCATGAAAACGATTATCTTGTTCATGGCTTGGTAGACAAAAAGCAAAAGTTACCAAAATAAAAAAGATTTTTGGGGCAGCCACCACTTCAAGATGATTCCATCCAAAATCTACTTCATTCCCTCAGCCTCATCACATCATAGGTTGCCCATCAAAATCCAGACCATTATGGATATTATTAACCAGTTGAATTCAATGCCGTAACGATGAGATTAAAGTTCATCACTTTTTTCATAATTGGGCAGTCTCGTCATTGGGCAAATAAACAAAATTGGCCTTTTATAACCATTTTGTACCGAAAGCTCAACGTACCCAATTCCTGTGTACCCAATGTACCCGATCCCTGTGATCCAATTGCATCTAACATATGAATAGAATACTGTGAGAATGTGAGTAAATAAAAGATACACAGGATAGGCAAGAATGTATATTCATGAAAATGGAGATGTAGTTAGGTGATATACAGTCATTAAGCACATTCAAGGATGGAAATCAGTATCTACCTTTCTATCTAGTCTACTGTCCCTTTATCCCATCAGAAATCATTCTGGCCACTTACCATTCGATTGATTTCATTCACAGCTTGTCCAAAACTGGTAGCCTGGAAACCAGTGTTGAGATATGACTGGAGCAAGGCATGATAATCCAATCCCTGGTCAAAATCATAGCCTTGTACAGTTGAGCTTCCATTAGGAAGTTCTTCGCTGGGCTTTAGTACGGCAGCCACTGCTCCAGCTGGTAGGGCACTAGTCACATTCTCCATCGGGCGAAAGGTGAAGCAAATTATAGTCTGGGAAAATAAAGTCACAAATAAGATTTTGAGTTTAGAAGATTTTCTGTCCTGTAACTATCATTACAGAATCATGGATCTATACTTCTTAGATTTCTAGAATTCTACAAATTGAGTTTTCTATGTAAGGAAAAAATAAGTTTGAATAATTTTTCCCATTCATTTCCCCATTTTCTGGATGGCCAATTCCATACAAATAGTGATGAACTTGCATTAGAAGTTCATCCCACTGAACTATTTATCTCCTGTTAGTAATGTGACTCAGCTAACCAGGATAGACATTTTAATACTGTCTCTTTAAGAAAGTCCTAAAAGTGTAATTGGGTGTGGTTTCTCAAACAGCCATTAGATGGAGCCAGAAACCTGGGTTGTTTTCATCTTAGTCTCAGAAGAAGTCTCAGTGAGTCTCTGTTTCCTTCTGTTGGAGAGTATTGCCATTCCTCCATTTTTCCTAATTGACTGCTATTTCTGGATTTGGTGCAAGTCTGATACTGAACTGTTTTTGATACTGGAGTTTGTTATTGGGCTATCCCTGGACTGAAAACTGACTGATTTAACCTGTGAATTACTTTGGACTGCTTGTTTTGAACTTTGTCTAAATCTTTCTAGAAGTAAAAACCTACATTTACTGTACAGTGTATCTGTGTTCTGTGTGTGTATTATTTAAACACTACTCTCAAATATGGCTTACCGTGTGCACTCATTCTCTTAACGGGGAATTACCTCAACACCTCCAAGCAATTCTGGATAATGACATGCATGTTGCACAATCCCCATTTCCCCACATTAATTATTTTGCCTCAATAAACACAAGGAGTCTGCTAGGTACAAATGTATTTGAAATAAACTGTGAAATGGTAGAGAAATTTAGGTTCAACTAGAGACAGAAAGACATTCCTGAGAAAGATCACACTATCAATCATATAAAAACTGTGATGTTGATGCTATGAAACAACTTGGTACAAATGATCTGTCCCAAAAGGATGTACTTTCTGTGCAGAAAGACTTCCAGAGCTTGGGGTATGGACTCTGTATTATGGGCTGTAGCCTTATATTTTCAGAGATTCTACCAGTATACAAGGAACAAAAAGGGAAAGGCCAGCATGTAGCAGAGTTTAATGTGTGGCTAAAGGAGTGGGGGGGGGGACTTTGCGTTTTATTAGTCATGATGTCTGCAGCTGCGCCAATGAAAAAAATGTACAAAAGAGATGGTTTGCATCCATTCAAAAAAAGGACTGAAGTAACTTGGCATTAAATTCACAGATTTCTGGAATAACTTTTAACTGAATAGCCGGACAGGAGAATTAATGGATACAAACATTTTTTGTCCCAGCAATCTAAAATTAATAAGAAAACACCAGTGCATGTAACATAGATGTTTGTGGCAGGTAAGATTATTAACCTAATGCCAACCAAAAGCAACCATTTTAATAGTGAGTGCCATTTACCATGTGCATTCACCATAAATCAAAACAAGTGCGCAACAAAGTGGGAGGCAGTCAGGCACCAACACAGGTTATGTGGACAATAAACAACAGCATCAGACATAAAGATCTTAAAATGCCTATATACAAATTGTACAAAGTCAAAGGAAACAGGGTGAACTCGAATTACAGAATACATGAAGGCCAGATATGATATAAGCTGAATAACAGAAACTTGGTGGGAAGAAACCCATGATATGGAAACATTACTGGTTTAGAAGATACAAAACTGTTCAAAAAAAAATCCCAGACCCCTATAAAAGAGGAGGTGGAGTTGCCACTCATATGTAAAGAGCCACTATATTGCTACAGACCATGGCATGTAAACCAAAGATAAAAAACCTCCTAGAATGCATATGGATCTATATAAAAGAAGAAAAAGAATAAACATGGCCATAGGTGTATATTATAGGGCCACCCAGGCAGAAAAGAACGATTGTCCTTTTGCCAACCAACAAACAAACAATATAGCAGAAACACCACAACAAATAGTAATGGGGGATTTCCAATATTCCTGATATTCAAATTGGAAAACTAATTCAGTGCACCGAGTGAAGAAATCAAATTAAGTTCTTAACCCAAATCTCTAGCTGACAACGTATGTTGTCCAAAAAGATAGAGGATGGAACTAGTAGGAGAGCCATACTGGAACAATTGTTAGACAAACATGAGAAAGACGAAGATTAGCAGGGAATTGAAACTGCGAGAAACCTTGGCGTGAAGGTGACCATGTCACACTAGAATTCACACATAACACAAACACAAGCAACAGAACTAATGACCACCAGATCTGGATTTTTAAAAGAGTGTGATTCTCAATAAACTTCAGAGACAACATTGGGAAAGATTCCATGGATGAAAATCCTAAAGGGAGGAAAACAACTCAAGAATCTTGCGAGAAACTCTAAAAAAGTATATGCATAGAAAGCCCAGAACAGCACGATACCACTGAGAAAAAAAACCAGAAATCCAGAAGGAAACCAGCATGGCTACACAAAGATCTCTTCGGCAAAATTGAAAGGAAAAAAGGACAAAATACAAAAATGGAAAGAAGAACATACAAGCTAAGGCAGAATTATCAGCAGATAGCAGAATCTGCAAAGGAGAAGTCAGCGGATAGCAAAGGCTCAGAACAACAAAGACTTGCAATAAAAGTCACAAGTCAAAAAAAAAGTTTCTTCCAACATATAAATAAAAGAAAATCAAAGAAACAGTTGTGGTCCACACTAAAGAGAGAGATGGCAAGGAAGTAACAGGCAACAGAGAGAAAGCAGAAGCTGCTTAACTCATCTTTGCATCCGTCTTCACACAAAAAGAAAACGATACTCAACCCACCAAAAACATAACTGGTAAAAGAACAGACCAGAAATAAAAGGTTAAAAATATTGACAAAAAAAAATGGTAAGAGAACACCTGTTCTGACTTGATGAAAGCAAATCACCGGGGCCTAATGGATTACAACCCAGGAGTTTTAAAGGAGCAGCTGGCATGAGGTCATCTCAGAACCACTGCACCATATCTTTCAAAAATCCTGGAGCACCGGGGGAACTTCCAGAGACTGGAAAAGAGCTGATGTGGTTTCCCATCTTCAAAAAAGGAAAAAAAAAAAGCAGACCCAGGAAACTATAGACCAATCAGCCTAACATCAATTACCCGGGAAGATACTGGAAAAGAAATAAATCAGATTCTGCCAATAACTAGAAACAAGTAAAGTAATAACTAGCAGTCAGCACGGGTTTGTAAAAACAGATCATGCCAAAACAAATCTATTTCATTCTTTCAACACAGTGACTAAATTAGTAGACCAGCAAAATATTGTGGAACCATTATATCTTTAGTTTTCAGCAAGGCATTCGATAAAGTAGAACCACAACCTACTTCTTGGTAAGCTGTAGACAAAAAAGTGGATAGATAGCACCACCACTAGATGGATTCGCAACTGCTGGCAAACCATCTACTCAAGGAGTAGTCCTTCCAAGTCTAGTACTAACATGAGGGAAAGTAAGCAGGTGACGCGGATGCCATGAAGGTTTTGTCTTAGGGCCCCTGAGTACTCTTCAATATCTTCACTACATGACACATGTGAATAGGTGAGGGAACCAAGAAGGGGAATTTACCAAATTTGCAGATTTAAGTCCTAAACTGGCAGGAATACGCAACACCCAAGAGGATGGATCTTGACAGACCGTAGAACACGCCAGGCCACCATTAATAAAATGAAATTCATATAGAGAAAAGTAAAGAGTCCTAACACTTAGCAAGAGAAAACCAAAATGTACGCATATAGCTGGGTGAAACCAGGTTCAGTAACTATGATAGGAGGGATCTTGGAAGTGTCTTAGTGGAGCACACTGTAGCTAATAGAGCCAACAAGTTGTGCAGGCAGGCAACCAAAAAATGCTAATGTAATTGCCTAATTGTATACATAACGAGAGGGTACAGTCAAGATCAAGGGAGCTACTAAGAACCACTCTATAGAGCCTTAGTAAAGACCACAACCTAGAGTACTGCATCCAGTTTTGGTCACCACATTATAAAAAAGGATTTGTAGACTCTAGAAAAAGTACAGAGAAGATGCAACCCTATGGATGAATTAAAGACCAGAGACTAAATATATGAAGTAATGGTCTAAGGGAACTGGTTATGGCTAGATTCGGTGAAGAGAAGGGCCAGGGAGACATAATAGCCAGTCTTCAATATTTGAGGGGCTGGCCACAGAGAGGAGGTAAGGGGGTCAAGCTATCTTCTAAACACTCCGATAGATGCTATTAGACAAGGAATAGATGGATGGAAACTGAACAAGGAAAGATTTAAATCTGGAAATAAGGAAAACTTTTCTGACAGTGAGAAAAACCTAATGGAACAGCTGTTGCCCTTGGAAATTGTGGGAGCCTTCATCAGTTGAGGACCTTTAAGAAAGAGATTGGACTGCCATTTGTGCAGAAATGGTGTAGGTTCTCTCTCGCACTTGGGTAGGGGGTTGACTAGATGACCTCCAAAGATCGCCTTCGCAAACTCTGATGATCTGTTATTGTTAAAAAGCGGGGGCGAAATAAAAGAACTCTTGGATTATAGATTGGTTTATCTCAAGTGATTTTTTTTTTAAATGCTCCTTTCAGCAGTGCATTGCAATACAAAAGAGCATCAACAAATCAATCGTAACAGCCCTGTGAGGAATTCTGAGGACTGTTGGAGTTGAACCCCTGAGACTCTTTATCCTTTTGCTTTACCATTCCACTTTCTCTTAGGAGATGCAGCTTCGCAAATATTCCTCTTCAGGCATTTCAGGTTTGTGGTCACTTTTTTAACTTGCTGAATGTGGGAAAAATAAATGTTCCTTAGATTCGGGGCCACTCCAGGTTTCAAAGGCAACTGAGAAGGGTGAGCATGCAAGTGCCTATGTGTGTTGCCAAGATGCCATGCAAGGAGGGGGAGGAGGGGAAGGCTCGCAGGACATCAGTGAAATATTTCTTTTGTCCTTTCACTTGCAAACACACTTCTGTGTATGCCCTGTGAGGGGGCACGGATACAGAAGAGTGCTCGTGTCGCCCCCTCGCCCCCCCCCCCCCTCCATGGTTCCCATTCCCCAGCTCTTGTTCTGCCTCTGCAGAAGAGCTTCGACACAGGGGCTTCTTGCGGGCATCAAACGATCCCCACTGAGCATCAGAGCANGGGGGGGGGGGGTTGGAAAGGCAATCAATGCAATGCAAATGCAGGGGTGAGAAATCCTTAGCCCCCCTCTTCCAAAAAGAAAACCTCCACCTCCAATTCTTTTAATATCTCTCCCCCACTTTCTTGCCTCTTACCTGGAGATTTTTCTCGAGAGTCCTCCGAGCTCTGCCACCCCCCCGGAGCCAACCCGCGCCTTGCTTTCCCTTCTCCCTGGAAGTCGACCGGGCCGAGCAGAGCCGGGCAACCTGCTCGGATCTCCTCGGACGAAGCCGCACCGAGCGGCCGGCAAGCAGAACCGGGCAGAAAAAGAGCTTTAGCCGGTTCCACTCGCTCCGCTCCGCGGAGGGAAAGCGAGGGGGGGGGGGGGGGGAGNGGGGGGGGGGGGGGGAGGAGAGAACTTCCGCCAGGAGGCGTTCCCTTTCTCCCTTCTCAAAGAGCGGGGGCAGGAAGTTGGCTTCAAAGACGGGCGGAAGCCGGAAGAAGGTTGGCAGTTTTTCTGTGCCAAGGATAGTCCTAGACCGGAAACGCGCGTGGTTTTGGTTTTTGTTTTTGTGTGTGTGCGTGTGTGTGTTTTAAAAAAGGGTCGTTGGGGAGCGCCGTGAAAGCTCTCTTGCCGCCCGACTATAAGCCCCATCGCTCCCAACCAGCCTGGGTCCAGGTGTCGGTGTTTCTCAAACTTGGCACCTTTAAGCTTCATGTGTCTATGGCAAGGGTCTTCAAACTTGGCAAGTTTAAGACTTGTGGACTTCAACTCCCAGAATTCCTGAGCTAACATGACTGGAGGAGGAATTCTGGGAGTTGAAGTCCACAAGTCTTAAAGCTGTCAAGTTCGAAGACCCCTGGTCTATGGAGATTCTCAGGCATCCAGGTCGTGGTGCTTTTTTTCAAGAGGCAACTGGACTTTCTAGTTTTGCTCTGGGACAATCATGACCTGAATGCCTGAGAAGCTCTACAGCACCTGTAGGCCAGACAAGGGATAATGGATGGAAACTGAACAAGGAGAGACTTTCTGACAGTGACAACAATCAACCCATGGAACAGAAGTTGCCCTCAGAAGTTGTGGGAGCGCCATCACTTGAGACCTTCAAGAAGAGATTGGACTGCCATTTGTCAGAAATGGTGTAGGGTCTCCCGCTTGGGTAGGGAGTTGGATTAGATGATCTACAAGGTCCCTTCCAACTCTGATTATCTGTTATCTGTTTTATCAATACAATTTGGAATGAACACCCTTTGTATGGTGTAGGAGTAGGAATGGATTTCCAGAGGAAAGGGGGAAAAATGCAGACTATAGGAATCAGGAGCACTCCTCAAGTGACCCTGAGAGGACACAGATATACCTCCAAGTGTTTCAGTAACCTCTAAAAGGATGCACATGACCAGCTGTTTGCAAGGAATATAAATTCTTCCATTCCCCACTATCCTGTCAGGGCTGAAGAAGATTCTTGGATGAGAAGTGAAACATCTTCAAAAGAAAAAACAAGAAAGTCCAGTTGTCTCCTGAAAAAAAAAGCACCTTTGGGTCAACCGTAGCCTGGATGACTGAGAGTCTCTACAGACTACTTTACTGCATGTTGCCTCTCTCCATTCCTGTTTCTTTTCGAAAGGATCTTTCTGGCTCTTGCCTCACTATTGCTGATCAGGGAAAAAGAGGAGGGTATAGATAATACTATTCAAGAGAGAATCCTCTCAGAATATATGGTCTGAGAATGAGGAAACAGGTGCCTTACAGATAGTTTTTGATTTATAATCACAATTGGAGCCAGACTTTCTATCATAAGTTTTTGTGGTCATAAGTCGAACCAGACCCAATTTGATGACATGTTTGCAGCAGTTTTTCAATGAATCAAATGGTTGTGAAGTGACTTATGCAGTTGTTAAGCAAATTCAGCTTTTCTGTGGGTGTGTTTTGTTGGAAATCAACAAAAAAGAAGTTACAAATCACAACCACATGATTACAGGATGCTGCATTTGGTCATAAATGTGAGCCAGTTGCAGAGTACTCAAATTGCAGTCACGTGACTTCAGGAATAATGGGACGATTATCTGAGGTAACTTTGAACCATCATTAAATGAAAAGTCTTAAGTCAAGGGAATCTGTCCTGTTGCAGAAAGAGACAGAGGTCATTGGGAGAACAAAGGCTGCAGAAGTTGATGCACTTGGAGATGGGTGGGATATTCTTTTGAGTCTGCCAAACACAGAGCCAGTCATTGCAAGAAATATTTAAGTTATTAGAGATAAGTAATTTAATTTCTAGGGATCTTGACTATGTTAGAAATGGTGTGATCTTAACAGTTATTTAATTATTTCAGAGCATTTGCAGATTGGGCCAGTTTGCCTGATTCTTGGTAGTCTACATGATCTGAGACAACAACATTCAATCAATTAACTATAAATATTAAATCTGTACCTCTAAACACTTTAAAATCACCTTGAAATGCTTTCATGGAGGGAAATGTGTGTGTGCGTGTTTGTGTTGGATAACCAATTAAATCTCTAGTCTCAGCTCCCTCCGATTCAGGGAGGAACGATTTTGGCCACCCCCTCTGAGGATGTTTGAACAGAATATGCAAAATTACATTTGCTACTGTGCTCCTATGTTAAAATTCAATATTTCATCTGGCAAGTTAGCATCTCTCAGCATCATATAGTACTCAGGACTGTTGCAAAGAGGAAAAAAAACTCTGCATATTTCTTTAGTATTTTTTTAATTAGTTTATAATATAAAATACAAAAATATAAAAGAAAATAATGGGAAAGTAAGAGAGGGAGAAGAGAAGGGAGGAAAAAGTGTAGGGCAAAGGGAAAAAAGAAAGAAAAGGTAATGACTACAGACTTCTTTTGATGCAGTAGAATAAGATAACAGTGTCAAACCTCGACTTTTTACTTTTGCATAATAATATAAACTAGCAATTTCTATAAACAACAAATCTATTAATCGGTAAAACCCAAAATCATAATTTCATTTTTTCCCACTCAAGTACAAAGTCCAAAAGCGGTTTCCAAGTAGAAACAAAATTAATGTTTGTTTGTTTTCTTCAGTCAAATAAATCAGTTTATCCATCTCTACTAACTCCATCAACTTTTGCAGCCATTCTCCCATTGTGGGAATCCAAGTATCCTTCCATTTTTGTGCATAGTTTTTTGACCATCAGCATATATAACATCAAATGTTCCTTTAGTATTTTGAGGGAGGACATAATGAAAATATGACAGTTAAGAAATATAATGGAAAAGGGAAATAATTGGACACAATATCAAACATTGCATTGTGCATTGTAAACATCACAGCAGACAATGATTGAGTAGCCTATTTCAATACTTGTCTCAAGAGGGCCTAGAAGTTACAGAATTGTCCCAAAGGTGCTTTTTTTCAAGAGGCAACTGGACTTTCTTGTTTTTTCTTTGAAGACATTTCACTTCTCATTCAAGAAGCTTCTTCAGCTCTGACAGGTAGTGGGGAATGCAAGGATTTATACTCCTTGCAGACTGTTGGTCATTTGCATTATTTTAGAGGGTCATTGAAGCACTTGGAGATTTATCTGTGTCTTCAGTGCTCCTGGTTCCTGTAGTCTGCAATTTTTCTCTGAAAATCCATTCCTACTCCTACACCATTCAAAGTATGTTCATCCCAAATTGTATAGCTAAAAGTCTGGAGAGATTTTCAGTCATCCAGGTCATGATGATCCCAAAAGTGCTTTTTCAGGAGGCAACTAGACTTCCTTGTTTTTTCTTTGAAGACGTTTTGCTTCTCATCCAAGAAGCTTCTTCAGCTCTGACAGGATAGTGGACCTGTTGTGTTAATGATCAGCTGTCTGCAAGGAATATAAATCCTTCTATTCCCCACTATCCTGTCAGAGCTGAAGAAGCTTCTTGGATAAGAAGTGAAACATCTTCAAAGAAAAAAACCAAAAAGTCCAGTTGCCTCCTGAAAAGGCACCTTTGGGACAACCATGACCTGGATGACTGAGAATCCCTCCAGAAAAGTTGCACAATTAAATTTCCAAGTCCTGCCAATTTCATTTTATTTTTAATGGAGTGGGAGACAGAATATCAAAAAAAGAAGTGAGGAAACAGATAATCATTTGCTCTGTCGGACTTTGTCAGGCCAGAAACTAATAATAATTACATCATAACAGGTCATTTCAGAGGTTCATGGTTGTCTGGTTTCTATGCAACCATTTAAACATGGCATATGAATTTACATGAACGGCATTGAATATTGGTGTCATTGCCCAAAATAAATTCTGGAGACTGAAACATTTCCTAAAAACGGTATTTTTTTCCTTTTCTTTTACTCATTGGTTTCTCACACAAATAGCTCAGATGTGTCAATACAAGATAGTAAAGTCATTCTGTGGGCATTATGCCTACCCAGAAATAAATCTATGAGCAGCCTCCTTGTACAGCTGGTAACTAAATGTGTGGAGGTGGACGTTGCAAATTAAAGTGAAGAATGTAAAATTACTGTGTCTAAAATAAGATACTTATTTGTTTATTTAAGCTAATGATCCAGCCTGCAATCTCTCATGGTGCTTTATTCCTGATTCTGCTGGCTTCTTTCTTCAACTTGCATTGTAAAACACATTTAAGTGATTTAGAAGACCTTTTATGGTTGAAAAATAAAAGAAAGGTTTGGGAAAACAATTCTACCTCCTTTGTGTCTCTGATCATGTGTTTATGTCTCAAGAGTACCTTTTATCTCTGGCCAGCTTACAGATTCTTCACACTGAATGAATATTGTAATATATTCAATGGAGTTTATGTGCTATAAGCACAAATCTCCTTTCTTTTTCCTCTAGCAAAAAAGGAGATTTATCCTACGCGATCACATTTTTGCATTCATTATGGGCAAAGGAAGGCAGCAGGGAATCTTTTCTCAGCCAACCTCCAGTTTTTATATAATACATAAAAGCTATAAAAAGTTAAACTATTTGAAATGTAAAATGTGTGTATCATTTCCCCAACATGAGATTTAGCAGACTTATAAGGATGATTGTGGGTAAAAAAAATGTACAAAATAATCTCTGGAAATAAACATTGATGATCCCGGACAGGAGCATATAGAATAATTATATAATTTATGGAGGAATAATCCTCAAGGTTCAGCTCTAACCAAGACACTATAATAAGTGGTTGCTAGTTGGTAATGAAGGCAGTTTATGGTGAATATAAAAATATAAGAATAAAAACAATTAGATACTTTAAATAACGAAGATTTTTATACTGAATGTTAACTGTTTAGAACCCCACAGTATTAAGTCAAGAATAAGAGGACAGAATATATGAAAAGGAAATGGAACATTATTTTCAAATTGCACAAACATTTCAATGGTTTCTATCAGGAAAAGTCATTTTGTTCATCCTTAGGGTTTCTAGCCCTTGATAGTGGACAGTGTAATTCCAGTCAATAGATTTTTTTTATCATGGGGAAAGGAACTGCAGGTAATGTGGTTTTTTTAATTGATCACATAATAAAGAAGATAACTAGTGCCTAGTCATACTTTCTTTATTTCCTTTGTGGGGTTTTTTTTTTTTGGCAGGGGGAGTAGCTAGTTTCCATCACCACAACTCAACATTCATTGTTTTCAGTTTGCTAACTATAGACTTAGAATAACTTCAGTGTCACTTTAAATGTTACACTAATCAGCATTGGCATTAAAATGGAAATGTTGCATACTCAAAGGGTCACCAATTCTCCAATATACACTACGATAAACATGGCAAAATAAATAAATACAAAAATTATGCATTTATACCAACATATGATGACACAGAGAAACAACACAGTCTTAGTTCACAAGGTATACAATGTATATAGTGAGAAAAATGAATCTTGTGAGTTTGCCAGATGGATGCATAGAGAACAAAGCTGTTACAGAATCTGGTAGGACCTGCTAGAAATTACTTTCGGAATTCGTCCTTCAGAGGAGCAACAGAAACAGATGTTAAGTGGATGTGTGGGTTCTCCAACAATGCTTTTAGCTTTCTAGCATATATTAAGCCGCTTATAAGCAGTATCCTGAATAACAGGAAGCCAGACTTCCCTAATCTTTCATTGTCCCTAAACTCTCTGTTATGGACTTTTCTATTCTAGGCACTGCTCCACCAAACCATCGTGATAAAGCTTTGTTAAATTCTTTCAATTTGTTAACTCTGCTAAAAGTGGCCAGGACTGATTTGCACACTTCACTAACCATTCAACACTGCAACCAATGGATGTACAAAGAGGACTGTAAAACGTTAAAAAAAAGCTTGCCATCCAATTGGAACGCTATGCATCCTATTGTGTGCTCACTGCATACGTGTTCATACACTCCATCCTTGAGTCCACTGAGATTTGATCCGCTCAAGAGTTTGAGCTGGCACAAAACTTTTTGAAGCAAATGACTTTCTGCTGTGTACATATGTAAATCCGTGACATTCTGAGCAAACAAATGTTTCTATGTCGTTTATCATTCTGTTAAACGTCCGTTGTATTCCTCTCTGCATCCTCTGGGTGCATCCTTGCAGCTCACATCTGCTGCAGCTGAAACGGAAAAAGGATGAAACCAAAAAGGTACACAGAACATTCTACACAGTGTTAGTGCACGGAAATAGAAAGATGTGCAGATAAAACGGTTGCATCCTAATTACAATCCTCTAGGCTTCTATGAACATTCCTTTTAACATCCCTGCTACATTAACTACCCATCCGACTCTTTTGCTTTCTTATTTCCGTTCATGTTTAATGACAAATTATTTGCCACTTTTTGGAGCAGATGAACAAACGGATTGGGCACCCCAAAAATTTGTCCGATCCGCCGTGTCCTTTTTGCATACGTATATCCATCCGTCCAGGCCAGTTATGAACAATAGCTTTAGGATGATGTATGGAAGACCAGTTCAGAATTCTTATATTCTGTAACCCAGATATTTAATACAGGGGGTTACAGTATTAATACCACCTCTTATAGCTGCATTCCTTTGATGGAGTATGGACTTGTCTGCTCTTTTCTAAAATCTAAATGAACTGCTTTGTTTTACTTAACATTTGAACCAGGTTACTTTTATTGCACTAATTCACCAAACCTCGATCTCTTCCCAATAAGCATCTTAATTTGTTTTATCTTCTACATAAGACCTCTTACTGCCATGGTTCAATCCACCTACTTCACAATATATTTTGTAAAAATTGCCAAATTTCACAGGCTCCATCTTAAAGAATAAGAATTCAGAGTCTGATATGTTGCCAACTGCATGTAACTCCTTAATGGATACACAGAATCTTGTGTGCAGCCTGATAGTGGTTCCATGACTCAGCACCTTGAAAGCCACCTGCTGCCATTGTGTTCATCGTGTAAGTTGCTGTTTTAGGATAAACTAAATCTTTACTGGCTCCAATGAGAACCTACGGTAAATAGGATCAAATGAACAGAAAGATGTATCCTCTTTCTAGGTCATCTTGTAATGAAGTTATATACTTTAATTGTTAATTGACTTCTTTCATTTTCCTTCCATTACAGTTTTACTTTATAGTAAATAACTATCAACTTTATTTCAGAACCAGATAAACTCATTTAAGGCCTGTCCACCACTGCCCCAGATGATGCAAAACTGACATAACGGCAACGAGCAAAATGTTCCACCGTTGTTATCGCTCTTCAAAAGGGGCAAAATTGCATAACTGGAGCGGATAACACAGACGGGGGTGAGGCGCAGGGCGGAATTGGAAAAAGCGGATGCGGAATGGAAAGCCTAGTTGGATGGAAGCAGATGGAAGAGATGGCAATCCGCAGGCTTCGGGGGGCCTCAGCAAACGGAGACGCGAACGGATGAAGCGGATGCAGATGGATGCACAGCAGATGGAGCGGATCAGACGGAGCCTAGCGGATGCACAGCGGAAGCCTAGCGGTCATGCCTGCATTATTGCGCATGTTGTAAGGGGAATGCATTGCATCAGCCCCGTGATATAAAGGGAAGCAGCTCGCACTGTTGGCCAGCATATCGGAGGAAAAGACCTGCTGCAAGGATGCATCGATTTTCTTGCCTGCCCTGCCTGCATGCGTGCTCTGGGACTCCTGCAAGCCTTTGCTGCCGCCGTCCTGCCAGCTGCTCCAAGCCTCCTGGCCAGCCTCCCTGCCGCTTGCTGTCTGGCCTGACTGCCAGGCCTTGCTGCCTAGCTGCTTGCAGCCTCCCTGCCAGCCAGTCTGCCTGCTAGCCTTGGTGCCATGGCTTCCTGACAGCCTTGGGCCAGCCTTTCCTGCCAGCCTTGGGCCTGCCAGCCTCCCTGCCAGCCTCCCTGCAGCCCAGCAACCCCACAACATGGAAGAAGCGAAAGGTCTCAGCAACCTGCCTGCCATCCTGGCAAGAGCGACAGCCACCCTCCCGCCCCCTGTCCCTGACTCTGCTCTGCTGGGCTCTCTGCTGTTCGGCGCTCGCCTTCTGGTGCTGGAGCTTCTGCTGAAAGCTGCTCCTGGCGGTGGTGCTTCTTACTGCTGCATATTTCTTTGCTGAAGTGCTCCTTGGTCCTCTGTTCCTGCTGTTTCTGCTGGTCCTGCTCGTGCTCCTGGATTGCTCGTACTGCTTGTACTTGCTCGTGCTTCCTGGTTTGCTTGTTCCTGCTCTGCTGCTTTGGGTGCTTGCTGGTGCTTTGTGCTTGCTGGGCTCCTGGTGCTTACTCTGCTGCTGCTGATCCTGGTTCCTGCTGATCCTGCTGCTGCTGCTGCTGCTGCTGATGATGATGATGTGATGCTACCTGCTGCTGCTGCTTGCGCTGATGATGATTGATGATTATGATTTCCTGCGTGATTGATGCATGATGATGATTGGATGTGATTGATGATCCTGCTGGTGTCTGCTTGCTGCTGGGTGGTGTGGCAGAGCAGCCCTACCCCTGGGAGCCCTTTGATGAGGCCATCTGGTCCTGAATAAGGTAGGAGAGCGTTTGTTGGGGACAGGAGAGATGGCAATACTTCATTGAGAGGAAACACGAGGATATTGAGGTGCTGGAGTGAGCTGAGAGAATGTACTATCTGTGGCAGAGGCGACACCGGCTATGTACAGGGACACCAAAAGGAAGCAGGCTTGCTGGAGAGAGATGAGCAGAGGTATGGGTTACACTTCGGAGGTTGCTCCTCAGCTGCGTGAAACATAGCACAACCTGGTACGGAAGCTGCACCTGAAGATAATCTGGCCCAGGCCACAGTTTAAGCTGACGGACAGAAGAGACCTACGTCATGGCCAGGTGCAGCTTCTGGAGGGTGAGATCCAGCCACCGAGGAGCACCAGGAGTACCCTCTCACTTACCCTCTTCTCTCCGGCAGCCTGCTGTAGGACCCAGTTTACACTCCGGCCCGTAGAGTCAGTCCCTGTCTCCTGGCAGGTTTCTGTGGAGCGTGCTATGGCGGAGAAAACCCGCGGACAGCTGTTGTAACCATGGTGGACGCACATGGAGATCCCTGTGCAGGTGGGAGAAAGGATACATCGAGTCCTTCACAGTCGGTCTAGCGCATCCACCCCCCCCAGCTCCACCTCCACAGAAAAGGCAGAGAGCCAACAGCAGGAGGCAGAGCACAATTCCTGCTGGAGATCAGGGACACCTCCGCACAGCATAGATTCTCCTCTCCTCAGCTGGTCAGCACCGACTCCTTTCATCCTCCAACTGCAAGCCCTTCTCACTTGTCAACCAGACCTTCAGGAAACATTGGAGGAACTCCAGTACCAGGTGTGAAGACTGGATCACCGAGTCTCTTCACAACCCTTTCCCGGGATTTTCCAGAGGGGGGGAAAAAAAACCCCGCTCCCACCCAGTTCCAGGTCTGCTCCTCCACCTCCACCCCAGTGATCTCACATTCAGTCCCTCCCATTCCAAGGCTTCCCACAGCCCTCACCTACCAGGCTACTGCTACCAGGGGTCAGCAAGCACAGGGCAGCAGCCCCTTCCAGTCCAGCACAGAGTCATTGACGACACTGTTGCCACGTTTCCACTTGATGCCACCGATTGCCAGCCATGACAATTTGATTGCCACCGACCGTACAGCGATGCCACCCACACCACCCGATGCCACCAACACCAGTTCTCACCCCAGATGGACTTAGACAGCCCCACTACATACTTCCTTCCTTCACCCCACAGCCAAGCCTGGCCTCAGTACATCCCATGTCATATCCAGTTACTGGGGCGCTGACCACCCTCATGCATAGAAGGAAGGACCTCTCAGCATCATGGACAGCTGAGCCAGCTGTCTGAAGAGCTTCTCCTTCACACACCATCCCCTCGTTGTCCTCTCGGGGCCATGGCTACCCCAATGATAATACTTAATACGACCAGCACCCAGCACCACCACCTCCACAGCACCCCTGGACTCACCCCTAAGGATGCCTGGCACACTCCGACTGTGACAAATGAAGTGCCATGTGACCTGGGTCAGCTAGGTCCGTGACTGTGTGACTTTACTTGGATCACTGACTTGTGCTCATTTTTGTTATTATACAGCTTTGTTGTTTCAATCAAGGTTGTATCTTTGATTCACACCACTGCTTCATTTTCTTTTTTGAATAAAGTCTTTTGGTGTGAAACTTTTAGAATTGGTTTAAGCTTTGCATGCTTGTGGGATGTTTAATGTATAGCAGACTTTGGGATGGGGCAGGGCATACCTGTGGGATGGTTAATAGCTGGTGGTCCACATGGGTTAAGGATCAGCAGTGGGATTAGATAAGCCTCCAGTGCAAGCATAGTGGGACTGTATGGATCCACCTCCCTGGTGCCACACCTATGGCCCTTTATTATCTAATAATAATGTTAATAATCATCCACTACATGTCAACACCAACAAACTCTTTATAAATGCCCTGTTCATTGTAGGCCCCCCAACATACATGGCCCAATTCATTCCATTGTGAATGAAACAGGTCTGAGGAACACCATTATATTTATCTATCAGTCCTGTCTTTGCCACTCATCTCCAGCTGGGGAGTTGCACCAGTGTCTCAGGAGGTTGCGCTACTTCTTCCCTTCACGTTGAGGCTCTGTCTGGGGCCTTGCACATTCCTGAGTTCCATTCAGGTTTGCCCTTGCCTCCATTCCAGGCTCCATGTCCCCATTGCTTTTTGGAGGTCACAAGCTGTTCTGCAAGAACCGGGTAGCTGGTGCCGCATGAGATTGTGCAGGATGCAGCAAGCTTCCACATCCTCCTCGGTCTCTTGGGCGATGCTAGCATGGTGGTGAGACAGTACCTGGAACCTGTTGGCCAGATGCCAAAGGTGTTCTCAGCACCCGCCTTCCACTGGAACAGCCTGTAGTTGAAGATCCCTCTTCTTCACGGGTGAGGCATCTTGGAAATGGTAGGGTTTCATGAGGTAGGTTTGAGGGAGAAGCATCATCCCCCCGATTGAAGTAAGGGCACATCTTGCGTGATCGTTTGGCGAGTGGTCTGGATTGGAAAGCCATGATGAGGTTGCGTTCCAGGCCCATCTTGAGGTCGACATGGCATTTGTATACCTGGGCATCTTGAACATGAGCCGCAGTGAAGCATCGATGTACATGAAACTTGTATCAGCATCGACCATGGCAAAGAGGATGATGCTGAAGAAGCCCTTGATTTTTTATAGTTGATAAGTGGAGCCCGACTTGGGTGGTTGCTTTGCGGCCACGCTTGCTCCCAATCTATTGGCGTCCAACGGTGTGGGAAGTATCCACTCTGATACCACTGCTCTGAACTTTCTTCCATCCTTTCATCAGTGGAGGGGCACTGGAAGAGCTTCCTGCAGGTATTTCTTTCCGATGATGGCCGCACCACTTCTCTGACCAAATTCTGATGGTGTTGCTGTGGCACCTCCATCCGTACTGGCATGCTCCTTAGTGCGTCCCCTCGGGCCACGGTTGCGCAGAGTGAGTGCACTTGAACCGAGGTTCCAGGCTGGGCCGGAAGTTGACTGTTTGCCTTGGTTCAACCTGCGTGTCAGGACGCTGCACACTTTCGGATCAAACATGGTGGAGGCGTCCTCATGAAGTTTCTGGAAATGCCCAAGTGTCTTTGTTCCTGAGCTCCACCATCAACTTGTGTAAAAGTCCGTACTTTGCTCTTCTCCGATCCTCTTCGGACCCAGACGCTTCTTGGCCGCTCCTTTCTTCCCGCTAGTTAGGTTCACAGCAGCCTTGCAGATGGCTTCTCACTGTTGCAGACGGATTGTGTGGCTGCAAAGGACTTTGTACGATTCCACGGTGAATACTGGATCTGCTGGAAGAGCAAGAGTCAGATGGAAGGGGGGTGGGCGGGGGGGCGGGGGGCGGGACAGCAGAGAATCTGCACAGCTGGGCTGACTGATCTGAAAGTGAGATGCGAGACGAGCTTTTGCTCCGCCTTTTTATAGGCAGTTAGTGTCCCTTTGCATCTCTAGCATCCTCTGCATCCTCTAGACATCCTTAATATCTGAGATTGGTCCCCTCTGCGAACGTTTGTTTCCATTTTTTAAATGGCTTTGTTTCCATGCTGCATTTCCGTTCTGCATTCCGATTCTGCATCGTTCGCTTCCTCCCTGCGTCCGGGGCGGGCATGCGAGTTGTTTGCGGTGCGCAGGGATGCCTAGCGGATATTAGCGGGAATGCGTAACGGATGCAGAACGGTGCGTAGCGGTCATGGTGGCAGATGCAGAACGGACGAATTGGATACATTTTCCGTGCCAAAAGTTTTCAGCAGCTCAAAACTTTCTGAGCGGATGAAACGTCAATAAACGGATTGCTGGACGGATAGAGAGGAAGCAAAACAGGAGGCAGTGAGTACATCGCGTTAACCAAAGGATGGCAAGCTTTTTTGTCCATTTTACATCCTCTTTGCATCCCTTGGTGCAGTGTGACAGGGGCTTTACCACCTTATAGATTTTAATAGTACTAAACAAATCAGAGTTAAATTAAAGAAGTAGACAGAGTTAATTTTGAGATTAAGACCTATATAGGATTTAGTGTTTACAAAGAGAATTTCCTATATACTGGAGTAATAACCTCCCAAACCCATCAAATCATAACTTTGGAAGGGACCTTGGAGCTCTTCTAAGCCAACTCCTTGCCCAAAGCAGGAGTCCTCATAGCATTTTGGACAAATGGTTGTCCATAACTTTCTTCAAAACCTGCATCAATGGAGCAAGCTATTCTACTGCTGCTGGTTTCCGCCGTTAGGGAATTCTTCCTTATTTCCTGGTTGGATCTCCCTCTGATGTGCTTCAATACATTGTCCTGCCCTCAGATACTAAGGATTGATGTCCTGTTCCTTGTGGCAACCCTTCAGTATTGGAAGATAGGTAATAGGTTTCCGCTCAGCTTTCTCTTCATTAAGCTAAATATCCCTAGTTCCTTTGGCTATTTTTCATAGGACTTAGGATAAGGATTTATCTTTTACCATCTTTGTTGCACTTCTCTACACTCTTTCTGGGGACTCACCATCTTTTTTGTATTGTGGTGAACTGGATGCAGTATGCCAAATGTGGTCCAAGTACAGTATAGTGGGGTACTATCATTGCCCTTGATCGTGTACTATCTCTCAGTTGAGGCATCTCAGGACTGCATTGGCATTTTTGGTAGTTGCAACACACTGTCAACTCATATTTAAGCAGTGGTCCACCAGGATACCTATGTCTCTCACTGACATTACCAATGAATCAGATATTGCCTATTGTGTATCTGTGCACATGTTTTTTTTTCCTCCCTTAATGCAGAATCTTAGTTTTTCTCACTGCTGAAAACATCTTGTTGGATAATGTCCAATGATCAAGTCTGTCAAGATTGTTCTGAATCTTGAGACTATCTTGTTAGCAATTTCTCCCAGCTATGTGTCTTCAGAAAATTTTATGAGTGACCCTTAATTCCCTCTTATAGGTCATTTTTGAAGATGTTGAAGAATACCGGGCCCAAGACAGAAACTCAGTTCTTTCTCAGTTCTTTCTGAGAAGATAGCACATGGACAAAATTGAAAATGTAAAAGTTCACAGTGAGCCAAAACCTAATGTAGAAAACATATGAATCATGTTTTGATTTAAACTTAAGGTTCTTCTCTAAGTTTCTCTATTGTTTTCCATTCAGTGCATCTTACTGAGATTCTTCAAAGTGAACTTGGGTCTATGCTTAAGAATAAAAGATACATTTACCCACTTTGCTTTAAAGCGTAAACAACTATAAACCACAAATATTTAGCAAGCCAGGAGACACAAAACCTCTAATAGATTGACTATACATAGCTGGAGGGGAACAAACAGTGACCAGAATGTACACAATACCAGAAGTCTATATAAACCACCACTGCTTTGTCAATAGTTCTTTTTCTGCATTTTCTTTTCATAATTTAGTTTTAAGGGTTTTTTTGTCTTATCATTTTTTATTCAAAATCTGAGATAAATCTGAGGATCTTTATAATGAGATATTTTTAGGGATCTATATATAAAATTATGAACCTCTGTATCTCTTATTTTCTGGCCTTTCATACTGTAATCAGAACTGGAAACCAGTGCTTATCTATTTTAAGGATAGTAAAAAATTATTCCTCCTCTCACGACCCAATTTCTTTGCAATCAGGAGGGCACATGTTCAGCTGTACCAAGATTAATTTGCTTCCATCGCCTGTTGCATTGTAATTATAGCAGATGCAGCCAACCAAATCACCAGCAAGGTCAACCTATATGGGTTGATATACTAATCTGCTATAACTTGTAGCATTTACTTGAGCAAATAATGAACATGATTATGATGTCATTGCCTCTTTACATCTCAAGTGGAAACATGCAACTTGATTGAATGCTGGAAAGGGACTGTGGATAATGTAAAAAAGTCATGAATTTCATTACTCAGATGCTACTTTTACTGGTATTGCTATCTATGCAGGGTGTAATAAGATTACTGTTTTCCAATTATGACTTGATTTAATTCTAAGCTATTTGGGCTTACCAGGTGGCATGAAATAAAAGTTCGCTGTAGTTCCAAAATTACTAAAACTAGTTCTATTCTTGCTTCGTATCTGAAGGACAATGAAATTATTTAACAATTAGGGAAATTATATTTAACATCTCAAAAGTATGTAGTGACTTTATTAGCACTACTTCGGGCATCAGGCACAGTTTTTAGGCACATAGAGTGTTAAAGGGAACACTTGATTGTGTTAGTCCCAACAGCTAGACAGCAAGAAGCCACAATTGTATTTAAGAACTTAACTAGGCAAGGCAAAGTAGAGCAATCCAAAGTCAACCCAAAGATTTTATGATGCCAAATCAAAAGAGAGATGAATATTGGTTAGTTAACAAGTGGATTCTCAAGTAATTTCAAAACCTATGGTACACAAGCCAAATGCTGAAGTTGCTTTTAGTAAGGGAATAGTGTTTCTTTAACACTAAAATCTTCTCCCTGCTGACTGTGCATAGCTGATCTTAAACTTTGCTGGCGAATTCTGTGGCTTGTTGTTTGCTCCCAACTCTACAGTTTGGAAAAATGAAAAGATCCCAGAGGAAATTACTGTAGTGAGTGGGTGGAACTGTGGATGCCTGGATCAGCCCATATTGCAGCTAAGTCGGACTTCAAGGTCATGACATATGTTACTACCAGCTATGTAAATTAAAGAATGGTACACATTTAGCCATTACTTATATATCAGATTAGATGCAGAGTTAGTCATGCTTAGAATAAACAAAAATAACAAAACTCAGTGCAAGACTTTGTATTTAAATCATTTATTTTTAGATTTACAATAAAAACAGAAGTGAAAAGGTATCAAATAAAATACAAAGATTTGCAGGTCAATCTTCTAAGGCAAATTGCCACTTTTAGATTCTTATACAAGAAAATAACTATGAAAAGAAAGTCACAAATTAAAGATAGCATTGAACTAGCAAGTCTACAAGGAACCAATCTTGGTGTGGTGTGTATATCAATCATAGTGTTTAAGGAATTCAGTGATAGCCACTTAACAGAGGTCCATGATGTATCAGAAGTTCAATCCCACCACTGAAAGCTGGAACTTGATGGAACAAAAATGAGACCATGATTAGAAACAACCACAAAATTATATTTAATAATGATCATAGTTGTATATGCCAAGATATCATTTACAGAGGCCAGCAATCCATGCTTAGCAATATTTAAATCCCATGTTTCTTGTAAAAGAAAAGACAGATGGTATAATTGGCTTAACTCAAATAGACTTACTATATTTACATAATAACTGTTCCAGATGTTGTAATATACACAGTAGCCATGGCAGGCACACTTGGCATTGTAAGTAACAAGGCTTATTAACTAGATTTCCAAGGACACAACAGGGTACTTTGTCATTTGATGATATCAAAAATTGCATTAAATCCATCATTTTTAGCAAAACAAAGGGTTGGGGTTTTTTTTGCACAAATGAGATAATAGTTGAGAACAAGGAATCTTGATGCAACCTTCTTTAATAGGAATATGATAATAGCCAAAAGGACTATCATTTGGCAACCATAGCCATTGCCGATCAGAGGAACACAACATATAATCTAATTTTCTGAAGGTAGTATGATAGGAATTTTCTAGTACACATTCATGCTATATTGAGGCAATAAATAGATTATGAGCAGCTGCAGCCATTGATAAGGTTTAAGAACTTTTAAAATTTCCTGGAATATATTACCTAACCTGACAGTGTATTTTGGTAGTAAATGGTCTTTCCATGTGAATTGAAGACCAAGATATCCAACAGATTCCTTTGTCCCAAGGGACCAAAAAGATTTAGTCATACAAGAAGATGTTGGTGATATGGCCATGGACATCTTCCAATCTTCAACTATACCCATACCTAGACATTTCTTTGAGTTCAAGGACATTCCAGCTCTATGTTAAAAAAAAAATCTATCTTCTTTTGCAGTCTAGAAGAACATTTAGCCATTAAGACTAAAAAATCATCTTCATAAGCCAAAGAGCTGATCTGTACTCCATCAAAATCAAAGACAACATCTTGCACCAACTTCTACAGAAGACAATTGATAACATAACAAAGAGGAGAGGAGATAGAGGGTCACCCTGCTTAATGCTCCATCCACGTTTGCAAGAGTGTCAATCAACTTAATGTGGAATTAGATCCACTCAGTTAAATGCAGAATTAGTGATGCTTAGAGTAAGCCCACAGTAATCAGTGTAAGACCTTTGCAGTTTAGATGATTATATATAGTATATTAGCTTTAGGAACTATCCATATCTCTGGTACTCAGTGATGTCAGGGAAGGATTATTAGAATCTGTCTAAAATTCTGTTATTACATAGGGGTATGAACTGAAGAAGCAAACAAGGTTGCTAATAATATGAAACTGGAAAACATTTAAAACCCTTTCCTCTTTTCAAGGGATAGTTCTAACAAAATGTGCTTGATCTGTACATAATTCCTCAATTTCTTCCAAATATAAAATCATTACCTCAGCATTGTTGAGCTTCATCTGAACCCCTGGATTAGTTAACCCTATAGTGTTAATGATTATGCAGGTTAGTCATTTGGTGCTACTGTTTACCAAAAACATATCTATATTTTTAAACATATTATCTTCTGAAAGTTACTGTAGATTATTCATATTGCCTCTAGCTACCAAGCAGAAAAGCTAATGTGAGGAAAATTGCCAAGTTTAACTACTAAGCCTAATATTTATTTTATTTCATTTTTAATTGTTCTTTCCCCTTTAATTCAGGAGCTCACACTGTATATATAATGTTCCCTTCTCATAATTTTCCTAGAACTCATCAGATAGGTTGCACCAAGAAGGAGGTTGGCCCAAAGTTATAACTGAATTTCCATGGCTGATAGTGGATTTGAACCTGGACCTCCATTATCTCATTCTGATCAAACTATATGTGATGTTCAAATCCACACACTTTGGAAAATAATAGAACAGAATAGAATAGAATAGAATAGAATAGAACAGAACAGAACAGAACAGAATAGAATAGAATAGAATAGAATAGAATTCTTTATTGGCCAAGTGTGATTGGACACATAAGGAATTTGTCTTGATGCAAATGCTCTCAGTATACATAAAATAAAAGATACATTTGTCAAGAGTCAAGAATCATCAGGTACAACACTTAATAATAGTCATAGGGTATAATAAACAATCAAATCAAATCAGCAAACAGTCAGTATAGATCGTAAGGATACAAACAACAAAATTTACAGTCATACAGTCACAAGTGGGAGGGGATAGGTGATAAGGAATGATGAGAAGGTTAATAGTAATAGTAGTGCAGAAAAAAAGGAAAGATAAAGAAAAAAGAGATACAAATGCCCCTGAAAAGGCACAAAATAAACAATTAAATATAGAAAAGTTACACCACCACCACCCCCTTTTTTTTTTACTGTCATCTAGTAATTATCTGGCTTCTTACAGGTCAGACATCATAGCCCTACCTATTCCTACAAAATATTTGGAACATTTTATCTCCACATTTTTATAATGTGGAGTAGATAGATGTATAGAGTATTTGGGTCTATCCAAGATAGGATGGGTTGAATTAAAGAACACATACTATAATATGTTTGAGTACAATTGTACTATGAAGCTGTCTAACTGATATGATTTTCACTTGTCACGTATAGAAGTGTATTGTGTACTTTAACTTTTCCACATAAGAGGAACTCTGTTTGAAATAGGAACTTCTCTGTTTTTGAACATAGACGCTGTTGATACAAATGCTGGCCAAAAAGAGGAACGCTTTGCCTCATGTCCTCTGTGAACTTGTGTGTGACTTGGTCACATTCTTCTGCACACAAAGGACTTTCTTTGACCCATTATACATCTCTACCAGGATATAAACTCTTAATTCTGAATTAATTGACTTTATTCCCAAGTACAGTTCCTCAACGATTGTCAAGAAATAGAAAGTTCCATCCAGAATGCAACCACCTTGGCACTATTTATTAATAGAATGCCAACATTCACATTTATTGTCTTGGATGTTAACAGCCCTGTGATAAATCATAGGAAAGAACAATGCCAACACTCCAACCTTGAATCTAATGAAGTTTTCAGCGTCTTTCATAAAGTTGTGACCTATGTGAATTTATTTTGTTGAAGTTTCTAAAAATCTCAGCTCCTGAAAATGAAATTATTTTTAATATATCAGTAAATCACTGAAACAGCTAAGTACCTGGAAATGTCATTTCACTTTCCACTTTGTGTTCAATACATTATTTTGTGCAGTATATATAATCAGCTTTCTCCATAAGAAAATAGCTTTCTAATGGCTAGATGGTATTATATGACTGTCATTCGTGCCCTAAAAGCTATTTTTATATAAATATAAGAGCTTGAAAACTGTGTCTCTCCTTTTCCTTGTCTTCCTCTTCTGAGAGAGATTAAGCAAGAGCAGGTTGTATGCTCAATATTGGCTGTGGATCCATGATCTCATGATGCCCCCATGCTGCCATTGCTTCAACTGCAGATTTGACCTATTTATTCTCCCACATCCCACCCATTAGATAAATAAAGGTTCTTTCTCATATGTAATTCACTCTTCCCTCTCTCACTGAAAGGACACTTTGATATGCATCGTATCAGCCATCAACAGAGTCCTAAAAGCTTTTCTTTAGCCAACTGAATAATTTTATCTGCTACACTTCTGTGGCCGTTTCATGGCACATTTGTTGGAGGAACCACTCTGAGAGATTCCATTTAACTTGTTTTTTATCAACTTCTCCATTTATCTGACCATTTGATCGATAATCCCTGCAAATCAGATCAATGGATGTGAATGGACCCTCTTATTTCTAAAACAAAAAAGTATCTAGAAAGTGCTTCTTTGGAGATGGAGTTGCGATTTTGTGACCAATATCCCAAGCTGTCCCCTAAAGAATTGAGTCAATCCTCTCTTGTTATCTAACTTGGAGTTATTTGTCAACCAATATGCAGGTGACATGTTACCTAATAACAACAAATAGAGACAAAATATACACTTCTGGTAAGGTCAAGAAGAATCTGAAAAGAGTAAGATTTAACTGCTTACAAAATCAAAACAGCTTTTTTCAAATATTTTGCATACTTCTACCAATGAAGTTTTGGGGATTCTAAAATAATGCCCAGGTTTGATAAATTGTAGAAACTTTAAACTTGCTTTAGGCTAGAAAGATGTGCTCCAGATTAAAAAAGAGTATTCAATCATTTTCTGGAAGATTTAACATTCCTTTGGGGGGAAAAAATTATCAGTTGTCTGTGTACCTAGATTTGACTAAATTGCTAGATAATAGAACAGCTAGAAGCATCTTTGTCCAGGACAGATGTCTTCCTTCTTGAGCATGTTAGTCTTCCCTGAAGGAGCACACTTCGTAATTATAGCAAGATTACATGCCTGTAAAAACATTACATGCTGATTTGCTTGCTACAGTTAGTCTAACACAGGGGTCCATGGGCTATTTGGAACCGGGACATGTGAGAGGTGAGACAGCATGCAAACATGCATGCAGCTCAACTCACATGAGCAACATGAGCTGCATGTTCATGCACATGAACACCATCCTGCCACTTTTATGAGTTGAGCTTCACACACATATGTGCACTAGCCCACCATTCGCGCAGCCTGGTTCCCCTCTCCTAACCCCCAGCTGAGCCATCAAGCCACAATAGTTGGGGACCTTTGGTCTAATAGGAAGAAATAAAGATTTTTTATGGACACATAGCTGTGGGATTGAAGTTAAAGCTATGAAGAATTGTTAATGTTAACTGCCAAGTTTGGATTTAATGTGTCTAAGAGTCTGAGTCTTTTAAGTTAGTTCAACTGATGCATTCTCTAAGCCAGGGGTCCCCAACCACCGGGCCCCAGACCGGTTCCCGTCCATGGATCATTTTGTACCGGGCTGCAATGAATGAATAATCGTGATTAAAATATATATAAAAATATGTTTTTAGGAAAGAAATAGTAAAGAAGCCCTTTACTATTGGGGAAGAATTGATTTTGCCGGTCCTTGAAAAAGTGTTTCTGCATGAAACTGGTCCCTGGTACAAAAAAGGTTGGGGACCACTGCTCTAAGCACTCTCTAAGATTGAAGTATAATCGGCACTGGAAACAAGTCATTGTCAAAGGCATTTGTGGCATGTGGAAGGCCCTTTTCTGGCTGATAAAGGCAACCTATTCTGCTTTATTTAAAGCTTTATTTAAAAGTGCCCTATTGTAGCATGTGCTTGTTTCTGTCTTTCACTTTCTGTGAACATAAATGGTGTATGTATATGTGGAAGTGAGATAGATATTGGATATATTTCACCACAAAAATGAATGAATGAATGAATGAGTATGAGGCAATAGTAGAAGTAGAATAACTTATGGATGGAAGGAAAAAATTCTGGATGGTGAAAGAAAGGAGGAGAGATATATCTCAATGAAGGAAGGAAGGAAGGAAGGAAGGAAGGAAGGAAGGAAGGAAGGAAGGAAGGAAGAAATGAAGGAATGAAAATGAGGCAATAATAGAAGAACAATAACTTCTGGATGGAAGGAAGAAATTCTGGATGATGAAGGAAAAAATAAGGGATATGAATATATCTAAATGAATGAATGAAGATAATGAGGTAATAGGCAAAAGGAGTAACTTCTGGAAGGAAGGAAAAAATTGAACCATGAAGCAGGCGGCATGTAAATTTAATAAATAAAGAAATGATCAGATGAAAGAAATTGAGTCTGGGGCAGATCAGTATTGAAGTAAGCATCTCAGACAAGGTCCTCCTAGTTCTCATAAGATAAAGAGAGGGGGAGAGGAAGCACATGCAGTCTTGTAAGGTTCTGTTATTATAACCTTGTAATAAAAGTAGCATTAGCATGTGCAACTTCAGTTTCCAAGTCTGGTTTACATTGAAAGGCTGGCAGATAGGTAGATGATAGATCTTTCAGATTCTGACTTCCCCATCCTGAGCTTTTGTAATACTCTTCCATCCATTTACTAACCAAATTTGGTACTAGATTTTTCAAGATCAGCTCAGAATTGACCAGGGCTGATACATGTTCTTAATCAAATCATTTTATGTGGCTCTGAGTTGCATGTAGTGATTTGAAAAATATGTATCAATAAATAACATTAAAGGTCAGTTCAATATACACAGATACAAGGAGAAATTTTCAAATAGATGCATTTTTCTTATGTGAAGAAACTTTTCTGGCTATAAATTGTGCCTTATACAAATTAATCCATCCCTTAAGGGAAAAAAAAAAGATTTTTGCTCAGTGTTTAATCATATATATAAAATAAAAGTTCCCAAACCAGGTCATTTCATTACATTTCAGTTTGGACACTATGACAAACAAACAGTGCCTTATTTTGCTTCTAATTTTTTAAACATAAGTTTATAACAGCAGGTTAAGCTCATGTCACACTGCACCAAAGGATAGAAAGAGGATGTAAAACAGAGAGAAACACTTGCCATCCGTTGGTTAACGCGATGCTTCCGTTCTGTACTCACGACTGCCATCCGTTTTTCATCCTCTGTTCTATTCCATGTCGCAACATCCTACGCTGAGATTCCATCCGCTCAAAGTAAAGTTTTGAGGCCGCTCATATATTTTTGATGGCATTAAAATTGGATCCAAGCGTCTGTTTCTGGGCTTTCCACCATATGCATAGCGGGGTGATATCCATTCTACATTCCATCATCATTCGATATTGCATACCGATCATCGTCTAGGCATCGCGCTGCGATCCGCGAATCTCAAATCCGTCTCTAGCAGCGGAAATCGGAGCAAATAGGGATAAGCGATAACGATGCGAACAGACACATAGGGGCGGAATGGATTGCGTTAGTAGCACGGTACAGAAGAAAGGATGAAGAGTCGGATGTGGCAGCTAGCAACAAAGCATTTAAAAGCAGAAAAACGTTCATCAGAGTTAAATACTATCTCTGTATATTTAATATGTCTGGCAATGGATGCCTAGAGGATGCAAACGCGACATCTAGCAGAAAACCCTATATTTTATGCCTATTAAAAGGGGGGAGGAACTCACTGGATGCTCCACTTTACAAGTCCATGGTAAGTCCTAGGCGGTGGGCAGCCTTCTTCTAGCTATCATATCCTGGCTCTTAGCTCTTCCAGCAGCTCATGTATCATTACTCGCACCATGGAATCATCAACAATAACTCCTTTTGGTAGGATCACCATCTACTCTAGCATACAGTGCGAAGCATCTAGCAGGCTCTTTCATCTGTTCTAATGAAGAAGTGAGGCAGCTATAGAAGTGTCTAGTCCTGAAGATGTGATCGCCAGACAGAGCAGAGTACGGACTGTACAAGCAAGACTGATATGTGGGCTGAGGAAACGGAGAACACTCGTGCATCCAGAGCTTCAATGATGATGCCACCGAGCCATGTTATTGATGAAATTGTGGAGACTTGACACCCAGGTTGAGCCAAGCAGAGCACCAACTCCGGTATTGTTTATTATTTATTTTTCCCAGCCTGTGACCTCTTGGTTTCTATAATTGCACATCGACTCTGCGCCACTTGGGCCCTCAAGGAGACACATACGTGCAACAGGCTTAAGTTGCCGAGCATCTGTGCTTGCATACGGCTCCTAAGAGTGTTGTTCTATTCCATCATAACTCTCTGACACATTATTTCAATATAGAGCAATTAGGAGTGTTGGCAAATTATAGAATCCAGAGGACAAAGGGTTGGCGATCAATGCTCGATCTCATTTCATTGAGAGAACAAAACTAATTCTTACCTGGAGGAGCTCCATATACAGTTTGATCCCACACTGCACTACTTGTTTTCTCCAGTGTAGCAGAGAGCTGGGGGTATATTGTGCATGGAATTGAAGTACACAAGTATCTACCTTAGCACAACGATGTAAAACTATTTAGACAGTACTCATGCTGTAGATAGGAGAGGACGGTTAAATGCTACACTACTCCGCACAGGCTACTCTGTTGCTTACGTGAACTGCAGCGGACGACCAGAGCAATTGTGACTATCAGCTGACTGCTACGTGAAGGCGTTGTGCAAAGCTCTGCCCCAGCGTCATCCATGTCAGGCGAGAGTCCTATCTCGTTAAAATGAAATGCAACACACACGTTAGCATAGGGCTTCCAATTATTACTGGACATCACTTGGTAAATTCGCTCGTTGGGGGAGCTATGGAGCATCTGTGAACGTATACATGGTCGATGCTGACTACAAGTTCATACAAGTTACTACAATGCCAGTTGCGATTGCTAAATAAAAACTGACTCCTGTACTGTCTATTTGTTGAGCAAGTATGTAACAGGAACAAGCTTTCAGTGACCTCCTAACAGAGTATAACCACTCAAGGTATACCTTTTTAAACAAATGGAGAAATGCACAGAATGGTCATTAATTCTTACTCTCTAGAAGGGGTGTAAGCTTGATGATGGAACCCATCATGACACATCGAGGCATTCTTAAATTCTCAAGAGTTGCGAGAAACACTGCTATCATATGCCCAACGACAAACACAAGGAGTAATAGATCAAAGCAGAGTCTATACATTACATACTATCTTGATAAATCACATAGTGGGGAGAGGTGATTGCACATCGCTATGTTTTACTCACACTAACGAACCTACCATCTGAAGCACTTTACATCCCATACATTAATGACTCGTCAACGCCTGTATTTGAGAGGAAGCTTCAACGCCAATTGTTCACACTCAACTATTTCCGAAGATAACACTGCACGACAGCGAGCGCAGGCATGAGCGTGAGATGGTATGATTTGCAATCTACAATAATGAGACATTCGAGCACTCACAATGTTCAGCAGATTCTCAGAGATACTCTTACAGCATTGAAATCACATACACCACAAAATTGATGATTACGCAAGAATTGCCCAGCAGAGCACTTTGAAGTTCAGACTCGATGTGATTGGAGCTTGGAAGCTTGGCTGGATGAGCACTCGTAAGTCTACAATATTCTCTTAATCGAGTCGCGGACGCAGAACAGGGGTGATATTCTTTTATAGATGGGAAAGGGCACAATTTCTTTTGGTGACTAACAGGTTCGTCCTTGGAGAGAAGCGTACAAACATGACCGCCAGGGATCGAGCAATGGTGGATGAGCACTACTGACATAGAGCCCTAGGCTGAATCTTGATGAATTCATCTGGGCGAGTTAATGTGTTCTGAGCCAGACCAACAACCTCGGTAATCAAACACTCTGTGAGTTGATAGAACTCAAATCAACAGACTGATGCTGATAGTCCTGCCACTTCATCAACCAGAGCTGCTTTGCCACTTATGATAGGAGCACTAGAGAGTACTACGCACACACAACACGACTCCTATCCACAAAGAAAATTCTAATTCTAACTGCATAAATTTTGAGTGCAATATAAATCGAACAGCATCATGTATCAAATTGATCGGCTGACTACTACTCAGGATCCTTACATAAAGAGATCTGCTTAATGGAAATACTTTTTAAACCCTATCCCTGCTAATACACTAGTTCTTCTGTTGAGTACACGCACATGCGATATCAGAAAGTTTGGCTAATTCGTGGACCATGTAATCATAAAGACATATGAAGGTGCCCTGTCAATAGGCTCTCTATATCAAATGAAACCCATTTGGCGCACAAATATTAAACTAAGAAATAAGCTATATCTTGTGAATCAAAAGATATGTTGAGTGAACATTGTCTCGGATCAAGGGACCATGATTTAACCTACTCAGTGCATTTACTCCTCTCCCGAAAAAACGAAAACACTATGGCAACTTATTAAGGTGCCTGGTAGGCCTGAGCGCAAGGCAGGCTATACAAGACGAGACACTATCTCTATCCCAGAGACAGATTCTTCTTGTCCAGTTATGTCATTTCTGTTTCTTGGCTTGAGTGACAATGTTGTCTGAAGACATTTCCATGGTCATGGGGCCAGCTCATGGCTATATGTCAAAAGTTAATGGAACACTATTACCTTACCCATCAAAGGGGTACACATTAATTGTACTCACATTTGAAATGGCTTTCAAACTCCTAGTGGGGCCAGAAACTGGGAACGTCACCATTGTCAGCACTCAGGACTCGGAACCCGGGCCCCCCCCCCCCTTAAAATCAGCTTTCCACTGACAAGGCTCAGCATTTAAACTGCGAGTCATCGCCGAGCCTACACGCTCGTTCTTCACTTCATGGA
>BHFT01001210.1:0-28646 GCA_004320025.1 Laticauda laticaudata | reverse complement strand
AAAGACTTTGCTGTTGGAACCCGGTCTACCTCGTGTTTTTCCGAACAAAACACCATGCCTCTCATGTCCTGCCTGGTTCCCTCCAAATTTCAAGAGCTATCAAGTCCTTGGTTTTCTGCCAGCACCAAGGCATTGACAATGGCAACTTCCAGGCAGCAGAGATGTGACGGTGATAATCCCTATTTCTCTGCACTCAAAAAGAGAGAATCCCTAATTCTCTCCAATTAGGAAAGATGGGCATAGGCTGTTTATCCCCATTCTGGCATCTTCACAATTTTGGCTAGACAGGTTCTTTCTTTGTAGCAAAGCTTTCTGCATCCATGTTCCACTATCTCCCATAAAGCTCTCCCATACTAATGAAATCAGAAGAGAAGCAGCTCATCCTTCAGAAAGCAGAGATTAGATGAAAGATAATATATAAGAGGATTGCAGTAACTGAATTTGGGTCTGTTAGAACAGTTACTTGGTAACACTTGGCATCTTTGGTCATACTGTACTCTCCATCCTACCCTCTCAAAGGCTGCCTAAAATATGTCTTTGGTTAGGTACCTTTCAGCTTCCTTACCTTGAATGAAAGCCTGTGTTTCATTTTTATTCATTTATTTAATTTATATACTGCCCACAAATGAGGACAGATATGCATGTCCCAGGATAAAGTTTGCATGATCCAATCCAAGTCAGTCAACAGGAGTCCAAAAGCTTGGAAGACTAAACTTCTGGTCCCGGTGACTGACTCAAATTGGATCTTACTATTTGCTGCTCATCTCGCCATCAAGCAACTAGAGTACATAAACAAGGTAAAAATGACAATAGTAAACATTAAAATGATAGCTAAGGAAGGAGCCAATATATAATAGGGTGTATTCTTTTAATCATCTAACCATCTCCAGAATGGAACAGCTCATTGGGACCCCCGGCTAATCACAGAGCCAGGTTTTAAGACCATTTCAGAAGGCCAAGAGGGTGGAGATGGATGTCATTTCAAGTGGCATGATGGTCAGAGGGTAGGAGCCATGGCACCAAAGTCCCTTTTCCTGGAACCCACCAGCTGGAATTCCTTGTTTGATGGGGTCCGTAGCATGGTTTCTTCCAGAACATTGGATGAGCCAATCTTACTGGGATGATGGATCCTCAGATATTATAAGCAGAGGAACAGCATAGACCTAACTATCTATAAAACTATCTATCCTTTAGAGTAGGGATGTCAAACTTGTGTCACCATTGCGATATCGTGTGACATATCAAGACTTCTCTTCCTTTTCACTAAACTGGGTATAGGTGTGGCTAGCGTATGATGCATCTGGGCTGCGGGCTGCAAGTTTGACAGTCCTACTTTAGATGACAGGTAGTTTTAAGGAAGTTCCTGGTTTTAGATTCTACCCCTTCTTAGGAGAAGCAGTTAACAAAGGCAGGGGTAGGGAAACATGTCCTACATTTGTATGTTAAACAGTCCCATTCAAGTCAAAAATTGATTTCCCCCACAACTGAAAAACCAGTAGGCCAAGGATGGGAAACCTTTTATGGCTCACTCAGGAATTCTGGGAGTTGAAGTCCATAAGTGANGGAAACCTTTTATGGCTCACTCAGGAATTCTGGGAGTTGAAGTCCATAAGTGATAGAAGAGCCAAGTTTCCCTACCCTTGAACTAAGGCATGAGGTCTGAACAGCCTGCCCCCAAAATGTCCAACCATGCTTGGCTGACTCCTACAACTGGTCTTATCCAATGACAAGATACTAAGCCCGCTGCCAAGATTGAGAGCAGACCAAGGAAACAATAGAAGAGGATTTCTTCCTTATTCCTCCTACTCAGCCTTAAGACATTTTCCACCTTGGAGCAGATGACTCAATAGCAGCAACAGCAGCAGGGATTCTGGGAGTTGAAGTCCACAAGTCATAAGGTTGCCAAAGTTAGAGATTCCTGCCCTAGATGACTACAAAGTACTAGGGAACAATGATAAACTCCTAACTATTTGCTGCCATCTCATCTCAAATCATCCAGATTTCTGAGGTCTTACTACAATAGCGCTATTCCTTGCTATATCCTGTTTATTGAAGGAATGGGACAAACATGGGATGACTATAAGAAGCATTGCCAAAACTGTAGGAAAGCTGATCAACATTTGTTTGTTTATCATATTTATATAGCTGTCCATCTCATAGAATGGGCAGCTTAGCATAAAAATACATCATTTTAAAAAGTACAATTAAAAAAAAAATTCACAAAGAAGAGCACCAATCGGGATTATTAGAGCAACAGAGAATTATTATCACAAACAACACAGTCATATCCATAATTCACCACTTCCTCAAGATCCCCAAGCCTATAACACAACTGTTATATGTGTACACTATATATGTGTGTGTGTGTGTGTGTATAATTAAAACATTTAAACAAGCACATAAAAACTAACACAAACTAAATTAAACTAAGAGAGAGAGAGAGAAAAAAAGAAATTGAACAAAAATCAAGAAGAGAAAAACAAATTGAATAAAAAAAGAAAAGAAAGAGAAAAAGATAGAAAGTATTGACTTCTGATATTCTTCACTGCAATTGCAAGTACAAATATTTGACCCAACCATTTTCAATCATGTTTAAAGGACCTCTGGAATCTCAGGGATGGAGCCAGTTGGGAATTTCTTTGCTATGCTGATTTTAAATGTTTCTTGTCCCTTGGTAGCTACGCTTCTCTTTGCCATTCTTTTACTCCTGATCATTTCCTCTTCTGTTACAGTCTTTTTTAAAACTATTTTAATCTTCTTACTGCAAGAAGGAAATCTTAAGGTATTCAGAGTCCCTCTGGATTGGAGCAGCACATAAGCACCAGCAAACCAACCGATCAATAAACAACTCCAGCAGGGCCTCTATTTCTCCAGGCCCCATAGTGACTGCCTCTGTTGCCATCTCTTTATTTACATCACTTATCTCCTAACATATTGTCCATCTTTTCAGAGGCTGAAAAGTAAGGAACCACAAGCCACAATGGTTACAGGAACCGACTCACTTACAACTTTAGTATCTAAGTTATCAAAGACACAGAGAGGCAATTTAAAAATACTATCCTGAAGCTGCCAAAAGAAAAATGGCATTGTTGATCCTCCCTCCTTCTGCCCAACCATTTGCAACAGAACCATCATTGTGTCGCTTTTGAGAGCTGCAGAACTCCCTGAAACACAAAACTTTGCATTTGCAATATATCCTGAAATGCAACACTAACCAAACCACACTCCATTCAGAGGTTGCCACAGGAGCAGACAGTTTCATTGAAATGCCAAAGGCAACATCATTAAGCCGCTGCAATGTAAGTTTCACTCCTAGTATTTATGTCCGCAATGTCACAACACACACACACAGAGGAGGTGGAGCTGGCTTCATAATGATAAAGGTAAAGGTTTCCCCTGTCCAATCATTTCCGATTTTAAGAGGGGAGGTACCCATCTCTGTTTCTTGGCCGAGGGAGCCAGCATTGTCCAAGGCATTTCAGTATAGCTATATGTTGTGGCACACAGAATGCTGTTATCATCTCATCAAAGTGGTACCTATTTATCTACTCACATTTGTATGTTTTTAAACTGCTAGGTGAGCATGAGCAAATAATGGAAGCTCACCCCATCATGTGTTGAAGGCTGAATGAAGGCTGTCAGCTGAACTTGATACACTCAGCATTTTTAACTGCTAAGCCCTTGTACCTCATCATGATATATACCATCGTGATGATACGATGCTGTTATTGTCATTTGATTTCCCTGCTAATACTTTTGGATTCAGTCCTATACAAAGCCAGAAAACTGAATTAGTTGAATATAGTGTTGTTAAACTAACAATGGGCCATAGAGTCAGACAAATGAGCCACTTCATGTATGACAGATATCATGAGGTCCTATTTAAGCATCTGTGATATTTCTTAAACAGTAGTCAACAGATTTCAAAGACTTTTGAGGAAATTTCTCCTGTGTGGATGGGAAACAAACAGAGCTGGAAACCTTACTGGAGGAACATAAATATAATTTCACTGGCATTATTGAAACATGGTGGAATGATGCACACATGAGTTGAACATAATATTCAAAAGCTGCTATTTATATAGAGAAGGCTCAACAAAAATATGGGAGAAAAGTGTAAAATTTTGCAGAAATTCACATTTTAGAAAATGGGAGCTCTGTTGAGAGGGTCTGCTAAGAAGACAAGGCAAGAGCAATAATAACAAGGACAGATTTGTGGGAAATTATTGTAGGCCTCTGGACAATCTGGAGAGAAAGATGAAAGTTTTCTGCAACCAGACAACCAACTCTTAAGGAAGCATGTAATTATGGGGGACTAACTATCCAGTTATTTGTTGGAAGGAAATCTTATTCTGCTGGCAGTTACAGGCCAGATAAATTCTTTTGTTTCTCACAGACAACCTCACTTGTCAAATGGTGTAAAGAGCTTGTTCTGTATGCAAATAACCGGCTTCAAATAATACGTTCTGATTGGATACTTAGAACGAAAAGGGATTGGTTCCTTTTGAACCAATCCCTGCAGCCGCGGGAAGCGGCAAAATCAAAACAATTGTCATTGGCTGCAAGCCGGCCGGAGAAAAATGTATAAAAGACCCGGCGCGGCTTGAGCCAATGTTCCTGTTCTACATCCTGGCCTTAAAATAAAGACTTTGCTGTTGGAAACCCGGTCTAACTCGTGTTTTTCCGGACAAAACACTGGCGACGAGGATGGGATCGTCCTGAACGCGAGACCGAGCAGCGGTGGAGAAAATTCCAGACGACAACAAAATGGCTGGGAACAACGCAACCGCCGCACCGTCTTTTAATCCCAACGAGGAAGACTGGGATTCGTATGCAGACCGCTTCCAGATGTACCTGGAGAGCAATGAGAATGGAGGACATCTCAGAACAACGCAAAAAGAGCCGTTTTTCAATGCACTGGGACCGACCATTTTCAAAATGGCAAAAGCCCTGGCAAGCCCCGAGACGTTAAACAGCTTAACCTGGTCGAACTCCAGAAACTGCTGAAAAAGCACTACGCACCAACGGTGTCAAACCTCATAAGACGGCATGAATTCTACCGGAGAGACCAGAAAGAAGGTGAGACGGTAGCTGATTTCGTAGCCGCTCTCGCGACAGATAGGGGGAGAATGCGAATTCTTAAACCTCCGATGGGGCTATGAGAGACCCGAGTGATATTGGGACTAACGACTCAACAGCGCAAAGTAAGCTACTGAACAAGCCTAAAATAACCTTAGTTGAGGCCATTGCGGAAGCCACAGCCGCTGAAGCCGCGAAAAAATCGGCCTTACCATGAGACAGATGAACACAAGCAGGGATGAACAAAACCCGGCCACGAGAAGGAAACAATCTCCCGTTACCACCCACCACGAAGACTATGGCGAGACGTCAGAGTCAGACGACGAAGGCGAACACACCGCACGTATGCTGGCAAGAAAGAGCGCGGAAAGGAAATTTTGGCGGATGCGCTGGCTGCGGAGGAAGTCACGCCGAGAGCGGAATGCAGTTTCCGATGCCATATGCCGAAGTTGCAAGAAACGAGGGCACAGTGAGAAAGTCTGCAGGAACAGAAAAAACTACAGCCCGGAGAGACGCACCAATTCCCCACACGAGCCGAGCCGCGGCGAGCCGAGAAGAAAGTGGCGGCGAAACAGCAAACCGCAAACAGAGAGAATACACATCAAACTGTTACAATAGGGAGCGCTTAAGACGGAAAGCGGAAAGAAAGTCAACGTAACAGTAAAAGATTGAAAGGAAAGCCCTGCGAATGGAGGTGGATTCGGGATCTTTCCTGTCCATGGTCTCGTGGAACACCATAAACAACTAGTTCCTGATATCCGACAACAGAACTAAAAAAGCAGCGCGCTAACACTCAAGGACTACCAGGGAAACCAATCCCGTAGTTGAAGGGCCAATTCAAAGTCTCGTACAAACAGCATGTCGAGGTACTTTCCGTTGACCATAGTCGACCAGAGATAGGCGAGCTCTCCTGGGCATCGAATGGTTCGCGCCTTTGGGCATCGGGATGACGGATAGACCGAGTGAGCAACAACCGACTGGGAAGGAAGACCTAATCCGGGAATTCCAAGACGTGTTCGACGGCTCACTTGGCAAGTACGCGGGGAAACCCTATTTCTTTCAGTCTAGACCCACAGGTAGCCCCTAAAAGACTAAAAGCCAAGGCGAGTTCCGTTTGCTTTAAAGCCAAGATTGAGGAACAGCTAAATAAACTAGTAGCTCAGGGGGTGTAGAGCCTGTGGGACCATGCCAAATGGAAACGCCGATAGTCCACACTTTAAGCCTGATGGGTCATCCCGAATCTGTGTGACTACAAGCACCCTGAACCACGCACTACAACAGAGCGCATACCTGGTGCCAGTAGTCCAGCATTTGCTACATTCCCGGGGGAGGAAAATTTTTTGCCAAACTCGACCTGGCACAAGCATACCAACAACTCCCAGTAGACCCGAAACAGCGGAGGCACAGACTATAGTTACACACAAAGGGGCATTCAGATGTAAGAGACTCCAATTTGGAGTCAGTGTGGCACCAGGCGTTTTTCAAAAAGCCTCATGGAACGCCTCCTAAACGGCATACAGGGAGTCGTACGTACTTCGACGACTCCTAATCTCAGCAAAAAACGAAAACCAACTTAAAACAGACACTTAAAAAGGTACTAACTAAATTAGGGGAAGCTGACTAAAAGTAAAAAAAGAAGAAAGTGCTGCCTGGCTAAAAAGAGCGTCGAATTTCTGGGCTATTTAATAGACGGAAGAGGGTATACACCCCACCAGAAAAAGAAACTAAAGCCATAAATAACGCACCAGAACAAAGAACAAAAGCGAGTTACAAGCATTCTTGGGTCTAATAAAATTTTTATAATGTTTTCCTACCAAATAAGGCCACAATAGCAGAACCGCTACACCGGGTTACTGACAAAAAAGCAATTTGGACTTGGGGCACAAAGAAAAAAAAAGCCTTTTCAACAAATAAAAAGATTTGCTAACTTCAAAACACCGTTCTCATCCAATTTAGCGACACGCTACCATTGAGAGTGACCTGCGACGCGTCACCGTTTGGAGTCGGAGCCATCCTGAGCCACCAACTTCCGACGGAAGAGAGGCGCCCCGTGCGGTACTACTCAAAAACTCTGTCAAAAGCCGAGCGGAACTACAGCCAACTGGACAGAGAGGCCTTAGCAATTGTGCTGGGGTAAAGCGTTTCATGAATACCTGTACGGGCGGGTTTTTCAAATTGTCACAAACCACGAAACCGCTACTTGGAAATTTGGCGAAACAAGCCCACACCAAACATCCTGTCCCAAGAATGACTAGGTGGTCGGAGTTCCTAGCAGCCTATTCATACACCCTAATACACCGGCCGGGGAAACAAATTTCCCATGGGACGCTTTGAGCAGAGCACCACTGCCAGCAACGGAAGAAGCCCGCCACCAACGATGACTGCCTACAGATAGAGACCTGCCCCGATCTACCCATCTCCGCGAATGATGTCGCCAGAGCCACGGCAAAAGACCACTGACTGCCAAATACTTAACTGGGTAGAGAGGCTGGCCGGAAAAATAAAAAAACGAGACTTTTAAACTTTCCGGACCAGACAAACCGAACTCTCTATAGAGAAGGATGCCTACTGTGGGGTGAGCGGGTAGTTATCCCAAACAAAATTGCAAAACAAGGTTCCTGCCATGCTGCATGAAGGGACACCGGGAATTGTTAAAATGAAAAGCCTTGCAAGGAGCTATGTCTGGTGGCCGGGCATTGACAAGGACATCGAATATTGGGTCACCTCGTGCAACAAATGCCAGAGAGCCAGACCATTCCCTCCAAAAGCACCTATAAAGGGACTGGAAATTCCAAGGGCGCCCTGGTCGCGGGATCCAATATCGATTTCGCGGCCTACCAAGGGACACACTTTCTGATTGTCGTGGACGCATACTCTATTGGCTAGAAGTAAAAATTATGCCATCAACGACAACAGAAATGGTAATAAGGGACTAGACAAACTTTTTGCAACCCACGGCCTACAGACTACTAGTGTCCGATAACGGCCCTCAACTAACCAGCCTACTATTCGAAAAATACCTAGCCTCCCTGGGTATAAAACATGCCCTCACACACGCCGGCCCCATCCGGCGGCAAACGGTAGGCTGAAGAATGGTCACGTTTACCAAGGAGGGTTTGGAAAAGGATGGACACTGGGGACGTCCCAAAGCAAAAATAAACAGGCTACTCACCCGCCAACATATAACACCAAGTACCACAACCCAACAAAACCCCACAGAACTACTGATGGGGAGAAAACTCAGATCGCAGTTAGATCGGCTACATCATCCAAATTTCACACCAGAAAACCCCCTCTGACCTCCTCTACACGATTCAGGAGTTTTCAAAATTGGCGATTTGGGTGTATTGCGACATTTTTACGGGAGACCCATTATGGGTACCGGGACAAGTCACAGACCTAACAGGCCCCAAATCATACCATTAACGGTAGACGATTGGCAGGGAGTGGAAGCGGCACATTGACCAGCTCCGGTCCCGAAATTTAGAAAGGAAGATAAAACACAAGCAAACAATCACAAAAAGAGAATTTCAAACCAAAGAGGGGGGGAAAACACGAAAATAAATAAGAAACCGTTTAAAAAACAATGCCCGAAAAAACAAACCATCAAAAAGAGCAAAATGGAGACTCACTGTTTGGAAAGTTGCGAGAAGAATCCACCGAAGGAGGCCAGCCAAGCCGGCTTCAACTGCCCGGAGGAAACGGGAGGGAGCGCGAAGCCGCCGGCCCAAGCAAACTCAGGCGGCGGCATGATGAAGGCCTACCCTCCCAGACGGTTCAGAGAGAAGCACAGAGGAAACAGCAGCACCATCCGAACCGGTCGAAGACACGACACACAAATGAACCGCGCAGGTCCCAGTCGAGTCAGAAGAAAGCCCCGCCTACTTACAAGACTACGTCCACGACGTAGGACCAAACTAAGAGGGGAGGGGTGTTCTGTATGCAAATACCGGCTTCAAATAATACGTTCTGATTGGATACTTAGAACGAAAAGGGATTGGTCCTTTTGAACAAATCCCTGCAGCCCGCGGGAAGGCGGCAAAATCAAACAATTGTCATTGGCTGCAAGCCGGCCGGGAAAAATGTATAAAAGACCGGCGCGGCTTGAGCCAATGTCCTGTTCTACATCCTGGCCTAAAATAAAGACTTTGCTGTTGGAACCGGTCTACCTCGTGTTTTTTCCGGACGTCTACCTCGTGTTTTTCCGGACAAAACAGAGCTCTTGTTACCCTGGACCTAATCCTCACCAACAGGAAGGAAATGATTGAGGAAATACAGGTAACTAGGATCCTGGGAGGTAACAAGAAAGAAAGGCTGGATCCAGCCAGAAGTTAATACATTGCTTAAAACAGCATTGGAAATGAAAATATACAAGAAATGAAAAAGGGGAAATACATTCAAAGCAGAATCCAAAACACTTTACAAAAATTGTAAAGCCTGTTGTGAGGTTAGGCTTGCAAGGAATGAAAAAACAACAAGAAGAGGACTTTCAGACATGTCAGTAGCACAAGGAATGTCAAGGACCCAGTGTCAGAGAGAGGCTGGCTAAATCAGAGAGAAGAATTAAACAGGGATCTCTACATGGGCATAAGAGGGTGAAGTCTAACCCCTCCCCTTGAATGCTCCTCAATCTTATTCAGTCTGACCCAGGTGCAAACCACCAATTAGTGGAGATTCCTATGTTATGGGCTTCAGCAATAAAAGAAATAAGTGAACTTTTCACATGTGGAAATGATTATTCATACCTGACTGTAACTCTCCTGCAGAGAGAGCATGGTGAAATGGTTGAAGAGGAGGGTGAAAAGGAAGAATGTTCCAATTCCTATTTTGCACTGGTTTACTCTCACAAAGGAAACAAATCCTCACTGTGTCAATAAGGGGAAAGAGAAGGCAAAGTGGAAGATAAACAAGGAGCACGTGAGGTAATTCCCAGCTAATCTAAATGTGTTAAAGTCTCTAAAGTCAACTGAATTACACCCTAGAGTATTAAAGGAATTAGCTGAGGTAATTGCAGAACCACTGTTTGTAATCTTTGAGAAATCCTGGAGAACAGGTGAATCCCAGAAGATTGGAGGATTAATATTATTCCTTTTTTCATAAAAGGAAAGAAGCAATGAGCTTGATTGATATCACCACTGAACAAGGTCCAATGAAGTAGTATGTCTGTAAGCACTTAGATCAAAATTTTAATTTACCGAAGCCAACCTGGATTTTCGATGAACAAGTCAGTGCAGACTAACTTGATCTCCTTTTATGAGAGAATATTAGCCTGATTGATTGGGGAAATGTCCTGTATGAAATCTATCCTGACTTCAGTAGAGATTTTGACAGCATCTCTCATGGCACCTTATGAACAAAATGGTAAAATATGGATTTTACAGTTCAACCATTAGATACATCCACAATTGGCTAAAAGATGATACTCAAAGGATAGTTACAAATAGTGTGAAACCTGGAGAGACTTCTTAAATAGGTGGTGTATGTTGTTCTTATATTGATACAAATTACTACCAACCTTTTTTTCCTGAATGCCATCACTCTGCTAAACAAATAATTTCCTCAATACTGTCCAACTATTTACAAAGTCTGCACTGCTATTACTATTAATCTTCTCATCACTCCTGATCACCCATCCCCTCCCACTTGTGACTGTATGACTGTAACTTTGTCGCTTGTTTCTTACAATTTATATTGACTGTTTCCTCCTATGATTCAATTGTTTATTATACCCTATGACTATTATTAAGTGTTGTACCTTATGATTCTTGACTCTTGACAAATGTATCTTTTCTTTTATGTACACTGAGAGCATTTGCACTAAACATATATATATTGTGTGTCCAACCACACTTGGCTAATAAAGAATCTATTCTATTCTATTCCATTCTATTCTATTCTATTCTATTCTATTCTATTCTACTCTATTCTAAATATGGAAGTTGAAAGAATGCTTATTAAATTTGTGGATGATACAAAACTAGGAAAATGGTTAATATTTAGCAGGAAAAAAAACTTTAAAATGTGGATCGTATAATGAATCCTGCAGGGTAAAGTATTGGTGTCCTCTATGATTCTATTCTATTTTACTCTCAAGGGAATGATATTAGGTAACCAAAATAAACTTCCACAACTTTAGATACTACTTTATACTGAGTTCTGTTATTGGATAGATATAATCATAATGATATGAGCAACTGAGATAAATATGCAGCAGTTCTAGAGCAAAGACGATAAAATGGTTTAGAAAAGATAAACTGAGCAATTATCTGGACTGATTAGTATAATTTAGTAACTAAATATTACAACTCTAGATAAAAGAAACTGGAAGTAGATCAGATCAGTAGAAACAGGAACAAATTAAACAGTGATCAAACTTTATTTAACCAATGTGAAACAATAAGGTGCTTTTTTTGTACCTTGCCAAAATGCTCAGGTAGAATATCTGACAGGACACAATGATCGCATCTATTAAAAATCCACCACTTTTTAATAAATGCCCATGTATAGAAAGAAGTACAGTATGCTCAGGATAAAGCTGGAACAGCTGGATTCCTGATGGCATAAAATTTGTAAAGTTGGCTCTTCATGTAGCAGTCTTCTATTTGTGCAAACTGTGAAACTTTTGCAATGCATGGTAGCCAATGTGTCTATGTGCCCGAATTATACCATGCAGGAAAGATGATAGGATTTGGGGTTGACTAGGCTGCAGCCAATGAGAAATCTGATTGTTTCTTTATTTTAATTATTTACACATATTTACACCTACAACAGGAATTAGCAACATGTTTCCACCCATAATTCCTTTTGGAAGGTTGGACTGATAATGTTCATTAATTGTATTTTTCCACTCAGGTGGCAGTATTATGACATCCCTGGCCATGTATATCTTTTTTTTTTTTTTTTGAAATGGAGCCGTGGAGANCATGTATATTTTTTTTTTTTTTTTTAGAAATGGAGCCGTGGAGACAAAAGAAAAGAGAATGAACAGTATTGCTCTTTCTAGATCCAGAGAGCAGGCTGTAGGGCTCAAACAAGTTAGTACTACTCCTTCTCCATCTTCTTCCACATTCGTCTTTTTCTATAGTGTGATCACCCAAACAGGAATCATACCTACCTTTATCATCCAAAGAACATTCTGTGGAATCCTTCAATGGAACAAGATGTTGTAGGCAAATGAACTCTTACAGAAGAATGCTGCTCTTCACCCGCACAATGCCTTTTTTGGCCAAAAGATTAAATACAGTCAGGTATTTGTTCCATCAAAATAGCCTTGATATAGTATCTCTAAATAGACCATCCAATAATTTTCAGACAAAGACCTGAGATTTACATGACTGGAATGACTTTGTTGGCCACTGGATGAAAACCCCACTCTGTGGTTTTGTTCGTACACATGTGTGTGTTTCAAAAGGAGAGGAACCCAGAACTATTGCAGCCCTTGAGATGACACAATGCCCATGAAAGTTATGCTGCTAATTCTTATTCCAAGAGTGTTTTAATACCTTGGTTTGAGCACTGGCCTCTGCAGTCTGACTATGGGTGAGACACATGGACCTCTCGCTGTTTCCAATTTGTTTCCAAAAGCCAGGATCTTCTTTGTATTCTTTTTTAAATATAACTTTATTGATTTTCAAGAACACAAGATTAAAATATAAATAGATAAGGAAAAAAGCTTTGAGAAAAGAAAAAATATTGAGAAAGAAAATAAAGATGTGTGTGTGTATATGTGTATGTATATATACACTCTGTTTCTCCAACAATACGGCCTCCCCAAATAGGAAGTTCCAGCATGTTTTATAGGCATGAAATGAAATTAAGCCCCTCCCCCCAAATTAAGGGGGGAGGAAATGGGGGGAAATGGGGCTGGGGGGGGCTTGCCTTTAGGAAGTATTTTTGTTGCACACCCAGATATGGTGTTATCTGCGTTGACCCGATACGAAGTCCCACCAACACGAGGTCAACATCCAAAGCTTGTCACCACCTGCTGCCTGAAGATCAAGGGGGGGGATCTAATCCCCCTAAAAGACAGTTAGCCATTTTTGGAGGCGTGAAAATAAAAAAAAGACAGCTGCCTATTACTAAGGAAAACAACGGTTTATTCAGCTTTGTTCGGGTTCATGTCCCACGTCAATCTAGTTGTGCCTTTTAATTGTAGCACACAATTCTTGGCAGATCTCATCTCGCCATCATCACGGCTTCTGAATTAGTTTCTCTGTGAGTCGCTTTCACACCGTTTCTTTTTAAATTTGGTGCTAGCCTACGCTGTGCCATGAATGGTTTTTTTGTTCATCCTGATTCGCGTTGGGAGCTCTTGGTTCTATGTTTAATTGGTCTTGGAGTTTGCTTGCTTCCTGCTATGATTGGTGTTTCTAATACTTTCTGTCTGTTTTTGTGCTTTTTTTTTTTTTTCTTGATTGCTGCAACATTGTGTCCTATTATGAAGCTTTTAGTTCATACCCAAACAAACGTGAATTCCAATACATGTAAGCCCCGCGAAACTTAAGAATATACATATATACACACCACAAAACACACACACATTCACACAACACACACACATATAACGTTTTTTACAGTTTCGACGAGTTTACATGTGTGCACTGTTCATCTTCCTTGGTGTCATTATCCCACTCATTGTAGTCTTTAAAGATCTGCAACGTTTCAGCAAATTACATCTGCCATCATCAGGCTTCGTGTATTGAGTTTGTATGTGGGTCAGGGCTCTCACAGCCGTTGGTTTAAATTTCGGCTAGCCTATTCGTGTGCCAGGATTGTTTTATACATCCTGATTGTTTGGATTTGTCTGGTTTATTTGACTGTGGAAGTTTTTGATTGTGTTTCTGGTTTCTTCGTCTGTATTTGTGCTTTTGATCTGGCTGGCAACACTGTGTTTCCTGGTATTTGGAGGGTTTCATGCAGCTTGCTTTCACGTAAAGACAAACGCTATTCAATCTTTAGGAACCATAGTTTCATCTGGGTGCCTGTATTGGTGGTGTTTAGCTGAGGTTCAGAGGAGTCTGTTTTGCCCAGTGGTGTTTGCCCTGGCTGTGTTGGAAATCTTCACTTGAAGTAGGCTCCAAAGCATTGACATGTCTGGTGGAATAGAATAGAAATTAGAAATAGAAGAGATGTTACACCAGACTGTACAACCACTTTGGAAGCCTGCACTCTCAATAGTAACGATCTCCACATCCACTAAACAGGCAACACCTGGCAACAACAGATTCCCTCTCATACCTCCACGTCAACACACCCCAACAGGCACCAGGATGAAAACGCTAGCTTCCAATAATAATCGCCGTCCTTTCACGTGAAGCCAAAGCCACACTCTCGACTAAGGTACTCTGCATGCCATGGATTCCAAAAAGAAGAATTACCCCAATCCAAACAGAACACCAACCAAAAGCCAAGACAGAGAAAAGAGAAGGCAAAGCGCCTCCTCCAAATATATTACAAAAGCACGTACAGAACAATCATGCAAATCCTCCAAAAACACAACATTAAAACAGCATTCTGCACAAACCAGCAAAAATTGCCACCATTCTAAAGAACCCTTAAGACAAAATCAACTTAGAAAACAAGGATATAGGAATCCCTGCACTGCCTGCCCACCACATACATAGACAAACTAACAGAAGAAATTAGTGCACGCACTTAAGAACACAAGAACAATCAAAAAAGACAATGCCTCTATCTTGGTCCATACCTCAAGGCCACAGCGACATGACATTGGACTTTAAAAATACCAGAACCTATCGCCAAACCCGAACATCTTCATACAACAGAAATAATCCAGAGAGCCCCAATCAGATAGAAAAACCCCCACACAGGCAGTAATAAACCGAGATGATACCTCCCGCCTACCAACCATTGGAAACCTGCCCTCATTAATAAACGATAACCTAACATGAAGAATACCCAACCCACACCACGATACCACACAAATGCTACTCACCACATTTCCAGTAGAAAAAGACTCACACCCACACAGAAGATGAGACACGACCATGAACCAGAAGCTGTACTCCCGCTGCACCACTAGCCGGCTTTCAACCCTCTACCCATACAGAAGCAACTGACACCCCCATAAGAGTGGCACGACACGTAAGCCAACACAACAGGACTCACAGTCACACAGCTCAACAATCCCCCAGCAACTAAGATAACCAGAAGCACAACCAAGCCCCAACCTACCAATTCAGAACACAGCCAAACCGTTGCCTAGATACTCAATTCTAGCCGGGAGAAAACGCGGACTAACCAAAATCCACATACAAAATTACCCGCGAAAACCTCCAGAAAACATATATAATATATATATATATAATATATCTATTATATAATATATATATATATATATATATATAATATATAGCATCTGTTCAGCTTCCTTCGCGGTACTATCCACGTCATGTGTAATGTTTCAAAGTTGTACCAACGTTTCAGCAGAATCTCATCTGCTATCAATCAGGCTTCTGTTGATGATGATGATTCTGTGCAGAATGAGTTCTGCTGAACTCTACAAACTTAAAAGCACACAATGACTGGATATACGCCGAAGGGAAGTAACAGCACATCATATAATTTACCCGCGAAACAACTTTAAAATATATATATGATAATATATGTGTGTGTGTTGATGTGTGTGTGTGTCGTGTATGTATATATGTATATATATTATATATATGTTTTCTGAGTTTCGCGGGTACTTTGTATTGGTCTTTAGTTATTTGGTTTATCTCCCCTAATTCCCTCCCTCCCTCCCCCTCCTCCTCCAGATTAAAGTCTTTTTTTTTTAATTAAAGCTGTTGATTTTGTCATCTCTGCCAATCCCATCAGCTTCTTCCAACAGAGATGTCCTTGTGTCACAGGACTACCAACCATACTTCTTTTGCAGGAAATCTTCCTTCAGGATTGAGCCACTGCACTTTTATTTTCTACTAATATCAGGTTGTGTTAATGGATATCTGTATGCAGGTTCACATGGTAACACATTATGGTGGGAAGATTCTGTCTAGCTTTCTATCTTATGTGGTTGCACAATGAACCTTGTTGCCATATTCTTAGGTCAAGGTTGCTAAGCCTTTACTTCTGTCTTTCAGCCTTTAAAGTTGTCAGTTCTTCTACCCTACAGTTCCTTGGCAGCAACCCACCCCCTTCAGATAAGCTTGCATGTGAAATGAATGACAAAAACAACATTTCAGAATATTGCTTTAAAATATGCATTATTAATGAACTGAAATGGACAGCTATACTTTCAGAAAACATTCGGCGTCAATGTGGCAAGGACCTTTGTACAATTTAGTCCTTGCCAAATTATTTTTTTTTTTGCACTTTGGGTATCGCCATGTATAATTATGTGCTCGTTTAGTTTCCTGCTTTGCATAGTGTTAGTCAACAAGCTGACACAGTGTTTGTGGGTATTAATTACAAGTTACCATCTTGTCATCAATAGCTGAGATTGACATTAATCGAAAATAATTGCAACAAGCACAAGAAAGCAGTTAGACTGATATTCTGAATCTTGATGGCATATTGGGTTTTTCAGATTTTTTAAAATTTGCTTTGCAGAAACCATGCATAGCCTGGTTCATTAAAAACAGAGCATTTTATATTGTTCTAAGAACAACTATGTTTAATCAGACCAACATCCAGCTCGCCTGACCAGGATTCTGCTCCCACCAAGGGCTATCAAATACATAAGGAGTGGGGGGCAGATATGATGAAGCACCCTCCTGCTTATATTCCCTAGCAACTACCACTGAAGATGCTGGAGGTAGCGTAGAGCACTCATCACCCGTAGTTACTAATAGCTCTATCCTTCATGAATCTGTTTAACCTCCTTTTAATGCCAACAGCATATTGAAATTACTGCAAAAGATAATCAAAGCAAAGAATGGCCACTGGGCAAAAGAAACCATCTTCACACTGCATACTAAATAACAACAGTAATTAAAATAAGCTGATTAAATTTCTACAATGATACTGGGATCACAGTTGGATATAGCATTCTATCAGGAAGGGCTGGGGTATTCTGATTTGGTCCTTGAAATGGTGCAGATGTAACACTGTGCCTAAGAAACTAACTAAATCAGGAACTGGGTATGTCTTGTCTAGTGAAAAGAAGGACGAGTGGGTGACATGATTGCAGTGTTCCAATATTTGAGGGGCTGCCACAAAGAAGACAGAGTCAATCTATTCTCCAAAGCACCTGTNTGTCTTGTCTAGTGAAAAGAAGGACGAGTGGGTGACATGATAGCAGTGTTCCAATATTTGAGGGGCTGCCACAAAGAAGACAGAGTCAATCTATTCTCCAAAGCACCTGTGTCAGCCCTGAAGCCATTTTGGGAGCATCTTCAGGGCTGCCACAACAAGGTCGGTTGGAGGTGTGGGAATGTGAGGGGGGAGATAGAGATAGCTGTGGGATGTGTAGCCAAAATAACATTCTTTCCTGTGGGAGCCAAGGATGTTCTTACCAGGTGTTGGAAAGGCATGAATTAAAGCCAGCCAGAATTGGGACTGAGATCTAATTGGGCCATGAGATGGACCTGAGGGCAAGAACTTTGGATTTTGAGTTGGGTAGATTTTGATTTGGGACCTGAGGTCCTTCAGAGTCGAGTTTTCAACAGTTATGCCAATATGACATTTCTAATAAATTCAAAATTGAGGAAACTGCAGGCCTCAGAATTTTGATTGTATTTGATTGTTACTTGGAACTGTGACAACCTGAAGGCAAGACAAGAAGCAATCGGTGGAAACCAATCAAGGAGAGAAGCGACCTAGAACTAAGGAGAAATTTCCTGGCAAAGAGAAAAATTAACCAGTAGAATGGCTTGCATTTAGAAACTGTGGGTTTTTCCATCACTGGAGGTTTTTAAAAAGAGACTGGAATGGAATAGGGCTGTGACAGGGGAACCTATGAGAGTCACTTCTGCCAGCATGTGAGAAATTGCCCGGAAGAGCCCCACTGCACAAGCGTGCTACCGCCTGACAGCTGATTGTCAGGTATTTGGCGTGTACGCATGGGGGCCAGAGGTACGTGGGAGATATGCACGCATGTACAAAGATGCATGTCATGCATCGGGGGGGCATCCGGGCATGCGCAGGGGGTGTGGAAGGAGGCCAGCACACATCGCCTTCTGGGTGCTGGCACATGAGTGCACGCATGCGAGTGCATGCACAATTTTTAGCACGGGAGCCAAAAAGGTTACCCACCACTGGTACTGGGTCTCTTGTTTGAGCAGGGAGTTGGACTATAAGACCTCCAAGTTCCTTTCTAACTCTGTTATTCTGTTAAGAAAGAAAAAAAAGGTGGGGGGAAGCAAAATGTGCAAGAAGAGAAAAAAAAGTTGAAGAAAAGCAGAAAAGAAAGAAAAAAACGATAGAAGGTAGTGACTTCTAATATTCTTCACCATGGGTATAAGTACAGGTAGTTCTTGACTTGTGACCCCAATTGAGCCCAACATTTCTGAGACATTTGTTAAGTGACTTTTGCTCCCTTTTATGACTTTTCTTGCTGAAGTTGTTAAGTGAATCACTGCAGTTGATAAATTAGTAACCCAGTTGTGAAATGAATTTGGCTTCCCCACTGACTGTGCTTGTCAGAAGGTCGCAAAACAGAATCACATGACCATATGACAGCAGTGGTCATAAATAGATCGCAACTCTGAAAAATGGTCATAGGTCATATATTTTTCAGTACCATTATACCTTTGAACAGTCACTAAACGAGGACTACCTATACAACAGTGGTGGGATGCAAATATTTTTACTACTTTCTATTTCTTGTTCTATCTCATTCTTCATTCAACTGAGCTCCTCCTTCAGTTTAATATGGTATACAGCAGGGGTGTCAAACTCAAGGTCCTGGGCTGGATCCAGCCCATGGGGTGTGTAAATCTGGGTTGGCCCATGCAGCTGCTGTAGAAATAGTGAAGGACCGGCCCATGGTGCCTCTGCCAGTGAAAATGGAGCTTGTGAGGGCCATGTGCAGCCCTCATGAACTCCATTTTCACTGGCAGCAAAACAAATTACTAGCAAACGTGGCATTTGATCACATGAGTGATGTCCTGCTGGCCATACTCACTCTGACCATACACAAACCCCCAAGGCCAATGGATTTAGTCAAACAAAGAACCAATATGTTAATTCCCCCTTCCCCTTTCCTGGGAACGTATTTTAGAGGATTTTCTCAGGGAGTATCTTCCAGAGCTGGAATTTTTATGGTCCCTTCTCCTCTTGCTATCTCTCCAAGAGGTGACAAGAGCCATCTGGCTCCAGTTCTCCCAGTTTTTATATCATGTGCAGTTACACAGATTTAGTATAAGATTTAATATATTCAGGTTACATCAAAAAGGATTACTATCTACCAACTTCCCCCCTTCTTCTTCCATTGAAGAATGGCAGATACACGAATCTGACAATTGGACTCATTGGGTTTGTACTGGTTCCTGTGCCAGTGTAAATCCTGGAGAATTCTTATGGTATCTCTGGACACCTGCATAACGTGATAGAAGCATTCCTGTAAACAGGCAACAAATTGTCAAAAATTGGGAGTGTCCTACCAAATCCACCCCGCACCCCACCTCAGAGGATGCAGGCAGAGAGGCAGACTGGAGGCCAGGACCACAGGTCTGCGTGGAGAAGTCAGGGACACAATGAAGACCAGCACAGAACTTCCTCTCAGCTGGTCCACTTGGACAGAGCATCCTTGGCCGGAACACCTTCATCACCTACGTGAGCCAGACCTTGAGGGACCTGCCCGAGGCCGAGACCAGGTGATGAAACAGAAGATCACAGCACTTCTCACAACCCTCAAGGCCCAGCTGAAGCTGCTCCTACCAGTCCAGTCTGCTCCTCCACCCAGGCGATGTCACAGGCCTTCCACGGCTTTCAACAGTCCCTCACCTACCAAGCTACGACTACCAGGACCTCCCACAGCAGAAGCAGAACTTCCCAGTCCAGCCCAGGTTCATCGCATTGCCACAGACGCCACTCCTCACCCATCTGCAGACCAGGCAGCCCCACTACACTCCTCCTTCCTCCACCCCACAGCCAAGCCCGTCAAGGACAATCTGTCATCAGTATTGGGCCTGACATCTCAAGTCCTTGATGAGGGGCCTCTCAACCTCACGGGACTGAGTCAGCTCTCGGATAGCTTCCTGAACACACCATCCCCTGTTGTACTCTCAGAGCCAAGCACCGCAATGGTGCCTCAGACCAGCACTTCAATCACAACCACCTCCACAGTCCTGCCCCTTAACAGCTGAGACCATGGACATGACTTCTTGTGATTGAGAATAGGTCAGAGACTGAGTTGTTTACTTGTTAAGTTATCTTTGCTTAAGACACTTTACTTGGTTCATTTTCGTTTTTTAATAAAGCGCTATAAAGTTTACTAAGAAAGTTAATAAAGGTTACTTTGCTTAACACACTTAATACAGTTTACTTGGTTCATTTTGCTTATATATAAAGTTAAGAAAGTTTACCTAAGAAAGGTAATAAAGGTTATCCTTGCTTAAGACACTGGTTCATTTTTTTTTACTTAATAAAGTGTTGGTTCAGCCTTTGATGCTTTGGGATAGATAGGATATTGTGGGATAGTAAGATAGTTGTGGAATTGGTTTAAGGATAGTTGTGGGATGGGTAAGGATAGTTTGTGGGATTGATAAACCCCAGTGCAAGCATAGTGGACTGTATGGTCCCCATCCCAGCTGCCACACATAGGGCCTTTTTATCAATAATAATTATTCATTGGATCAACACATTTTAAAAATAAACAAAAGCTCTTATTAATGCCCTATTCATTGTGGACCACTCAACATACATGGCACAATCTCATCAATGTTATGCGAGACAGGCTCAAGGAAGCATCCATTAATCATCTATCATCCTGTCTGCCACTCCACTGCTCCAGCTGGGAGTGTGCACCAGTGTCTCAGGGGTTGCGCTGCTTCTTCCCTTCACGTGAAGCGCTCGTTGGAGCCTTGTACATCCACAGTGTCTATCAGTTACGTCCTTGCCTCCATTCACAAGGCTCCATGTCCCCATTCCCTTGTGACAGTTGACAAGTCTGTTCTGCAACACTAGGGTAGCGGAGTGTGCATGAGATTGTGCAGGATGCAGCAAGTTTCCACGATGTTCCTCACAGTCTCTAGGCGATGCTGCAGGTGGTGAGAGTACCTGGAACCTGTTGCCAGAGATGCCAAAGGCGTTCTCCACCACCCGTCTTTGCCTGGACAGCCTGTAGTGAAGATCCTCTCTTCACAGGTGAGGTCTTGATGTATGGCTTCATGAGGTAGGTTCTGAAGGAGAAGGCATCATCACCAATGATGAAGTAGGGCACATCTTGTGTGTCATTGTGGTAGGGGGTCTGGATCTGGAAAACCCTATGATGTTGAGTTCCAGCCCATCCTTGAGGTCACTTGCGTTGTATACCTGCCATCTGAAGCTGACCTGTTGCCTGAAGCATCATGACATATACTTGTAGTCAGCATCAACCATGACAAAGAGGATGATTCTTGAAGAAGCCCTTTGTAGTTGTAACAAGTGGACCCTGAGTTGGCTGGAGCTTTGCAGGCACATGCTCCCATCTATGGCTCCAACAGTGTGGGGAATTCCACCCTCTCTACCACTCTTCTGCAAGTTCTCCAGCCTTGCTTCAGTGCATGGGGCACTTGAGGAGCTCCTCCACGTATTCTTCGATGATGGCCTGCAACCACTTTCTGACCACTTTGCTGATGGTGTGGTGGGCACCCTCCCACGCTCCACCCTCCACAGCATGTATCTGTATGTGGTTCCAGAGGCCAGGTGCCGCAGAGTCAGTGCCACCTTCAGTCCGGGGTCCAGGTTGGGAGGAAGTGTGCTAGGCTTGGTCAACCTGGGTCTCAGACGCTCTACATGTTTGTCAAACATGACTGGTGCCATCGTCATGAAAGTGATGGAATGCACGAGGGTCCTCATTCCTCAGCTCCACCATCAACTGGTCATACAGTCCAAACTCCATTCTTCTCATGATCCATCCTTGGACCCACACGGCTCTGGACGTCCCTCTTCTCCTTCTGTATAAAAGGTGAAAACAGTCTGAACAGGTTTTGTTCTGGTGATGAGATGAGCGCAGCTATCATACGGACTGTGTCATGATCCATTGGTGGAAATAATGGATGATATGGAAGACCAAGACACAGGGTGAAGAGGTCTGTTCCACCACGGCTGCTGGACTCATACGAGATCCAGATGATTTCTCCCCCTTTTTATAGGAAATATCGGTCAATCACTAGGTGTCCTCTACATACTCTTAAACATACTGCAGACATCTAAATATACGAGGATACATCCCAGATACAAAGTTTTGTCCATTTTAATCCTTTATATACGAGATGCATATGCTTACATCCTTTCTGTTTCTGTGCTACTAACGCTAGTTACACATTCCGTGTACCTTTCGTTTCTCCCTCTTTCCGTTTTCAGCTGCAGCGGTGTGATTGAGCGGGATGGCCAGAGGATGCAGAGAGGATACATTGGACGTTTAACGAGATGATAACGACATAAATGTTTGTTGCCTGTACATGTCTTGCATGTACATCTGTACCGGTGAAAGTTCATCCGCTCACAAGTTTGTGCAGCTCAAAACTTCTTGCGCGGATGAAATCACAGTGCATGATGATGTCGAGGATAGAGCGTAATGAAAACACGATGCAGTGAGTACACAATGGATCATTAGAGTTTTCAACGGATGGCAAGCTTTTTTTAATGTTTACATCCTCTTTGCATCCGTAAGTGCAGTGGGACCAGCGCTTTAAGCTATTCAACACCACCGACAATACTGTACCCTTCTAAAAACCATGACTATGTGTCAGAATGGTCAAACAAATGGCAACTTCAAATCTCACACATAAATGCCTGTCTGTTACATATTGGCAAAAATCAGAATATAAAATACAAGCTGAATAGTCAACAAGATCTTGTTTGATGACCAACTTTGTCAAGGACCTGGAGTACTCATCTCAAATGATCGAAATGCTAGAGCCCACTCGTAACTACAAAAGCCAAACAGGCATTAAGAGTTTGTAAACCTAATCCTGCATAGCTTATTCTCCAGGAATATCATTCTCCTAGCTGGAGCATACAAAACATTTGCTAAACCAATACTTGAATACAGCTCATCAGTCTAGAACCCCACATACATATCTGATATTACTACAATTGACAAAGTCCAGAAATATTCACAAGGAGAGTTCTCTACTCCTCTACTCGTAGCAGAATACCTTATGCACCAGACTTGAAATTTTAGACCTAGACAACCTAGAAACTACACTGCCTTCGTTCGATTCTAAGTAAGTACATAAAATTATGTATTGCAATGTCCTACCATCAATGAATACTTCAGATTTCAACCACAACAATACATAGCACACAATAGATAAAACTCAAGGTAAACCATACCAAACTTGACTGCAGGAAATACAACTTCAGCAACAGAGCGCGCAATGTCTGGAATACTCTACCTGACTCTGTGGTTTCTTCCCCAAACCCAAAAACTTTAACCTCGACTGTCTTACTATTACCTCACCCCTTTCCTAAGAGGTTTGTAGGGGGTGTGCATTAGAGCACCAACGTGCCTACAATCTCTGTTTCTTTTATTTTTTGTTTCTTATTGTTTCTTTTATTTTTCCTATTCCTATTGTTTCTTTTATTTTTATTTGTATCCATTTCATGTATTCATAACCATGTTTATACTGATACCTAATAATCGCTTGACAAAATACATACATACATACATACATACATACATCCCTGATGTGGCCCTCAATGAAATCTAGTTTGACACCCTGATATACAGGGAAAGTTTGTAAAAATTGCTTTACATTTCTCCTTAGAAATAGTTTGGGAAAGAAGAAAAGAAAGATTATGACAGTTGACACTGTATATTTTGAACAGTCCAAAGGAGAAGAAGCATTTGAAATATGTGAGAAGAGAAAAAGCCATTTGATGGTGGTGTTAGATTTGTTTTTTTTAAAATATTCAATTCCATGTTGAGATCAGAATAAAAATATGCAGAAGCTCACAGTCAGTTATTATGCAAATAGGGTACATCTCCCATATTCTACAAAAATAAAATCCTCTACAAAATGAAGGTAATAATTCTGATTTACATTATTGGGGTTGTGTATGTGTGTGACTGTGTGTGTGTGTGTGTGTGTTTGTGTGTAAAAAGAGACAGAGAATATCTAAACAAAAAAGTGGAAGAAATAATTTTAATGAAGGTTGTATATAATGAGAAGATGTGATTCTATATATGATACCGATATAGAAATTTGATGGGGTATGAGGGAGCCCTTAAATATGCACCAAAAGTATCCTTGCTACTTCAAGCATAAAAAAAATAAGGTAGTGTCTTTTTTTTTTTTTAATAAAATTTTAATTTAAATGTAATCAAAGCTTCTCAAATTTCCCTACAAAATTAGAAACATAGTTTTAAAAAATCCTTAAAATATTTTAAAAATCCAAACCTTCCTTCCCAGCAATTAAAACACCATACATACATTCATACATACATACATACATACATACATACATACATCCTCATTTAATGACCCCATAATCCCTTGCAGGGTGGAGTCTGGTCAACTGAATGGAGCTGAGTCGTTACTGGCTGGATACCATTCCTGTCATCAATGTGGAGTTTTTAAAAAATATTCCCAGTGTGTACATACATACATACATACATACATACATTCTATAGTCAAGAAATCAGTAAAAAGGAACCAGAGAAAGAATCAAACTTTAAAGCTACCAAATCAGGACTGCAAAATATCATGGTCCACTAGATGGCAGTGGCAGTTTTCTTTCTCTCTTTGCTGCTATCTAGTGGGCATCTAGATTTTCCAAGACAGGGAATTCCACAACAAGGTGATATTTCCCCCACAAAGCCTACAATAAGTAGAATTTGCAAACAGTTTTTCTTTGATAAAGATGGTTTGCTTAGCAAAGACAATCCAAGATGTATTGGGTGCTGAATACAGCAAAATATAGCAGTAAATTAAATAATTAGCGAAGGTCTCTGAAAGAATTTCCCTACTCTAGAGATCAATAAAATGTGATATATTCATGTTTTTTTAAGATATTGTACTGGGGAGAGAAGAGAGAGAGAGAGAAAGGGATTACCACAATAGGGAAAAATAGGGTATTTATATCAATTGCTCAGAGTTTATGAATTAATTTCTTTAGAAGGCCATAACTTCCCCTCTTTACTGACCTTCTAGGGAAAATGCAGAACAGCATTTTCTTTCTTTGTTCAGTTCAAACACCTCTCTTGGTGCTCTTTAGTTGATTCCTACATTGCAGTGACTGTGTGAACGTGGCAGTAATTTTTCCTTTTTAAAAGACCAGCAATGACTGGTTGTGGGGGAGAGCATTGTTTTATGCTTGGCCACAGGCAGCACAATCTCTTATTCCGGTCTTGATGTTAAAAGACAAATGGAGATAAATCTCAAGCGGTTTGCCTTAGCTTGTCAGTTTGCCCGATGACCTCTGGCTAGCCTATATATGGATGCTGAACTGTATAGACAATGCTTCCTTCTTAGACTCCTCACGCAGAACGGATAGCAGGAACAAGAGAATTTTAACTAGCATTCACTGCTTCCTGCTAAAGTACAGGTAGTGCTCAACAACAGTTCATTTAGTGACTGAAGTTACAACAGCACTGAAAAAAAACCTGACTTATGACAATAACCATTACAGCATCCCCGTGGCCATGTAATCAAAATTCAGATGTTTGGCAACTGGCATGTATTTATGATGGTTGCAGTGTCCTGAAGTCATGTGATCACTTTGTGCAACCTTCTGACCAGTGGTGGGATTAAAATTTTTTTACTACCGGTTCTGTGGGCGCGGCTTGGTGGGCATGGCATGGCTTGGTGGGTATGGCTTTGAGCCTGATGGGAGCTATCTTTGGGTCTAGGCTAAACGAGATTGGGGTCCTAGAGTCCCGTCGAATACATCCCGGAACTCTTGCAACAGGCTCTCTTCCCAGTTGGCCTCAACAACGCTGTTGATCCCTGTCACTCCAATTCCCAGGGGCGCTAACCATTCGATACCCAGCAGGCTGGGACAATCATGGTCGACGATTGTTAGAGGCAGGATTTCAGCAAGATTTTTAAATTCAACTAGGAAATGTCCAAGGCCCACTACCGGGATTCGGTTTCCCTGGTAGTCCTTTAATATTAACTTTTGTTGTTCAAGTTCTCTTTGCTTGATGTCTGGTATCAGGCGTCTGATAGTGTCCCAAGATACCATTGATAAGTATGATCTGGAGTCTACTTCCATCTCACAGGGCTTCCCTTCGATGTTCACCTTTACCGGACCNTTACCCAGACCTTTTTTACGTTAGCTGCCCTGGCATTTCCGATGGTTATCGTCTGGTGCATCTCTTCTCTGTCGCTCGTTTGTCGGTTTCTGCTCTCACGATTCCACCTGCTTCCAGCTTGTCTCTCTTCATTTCTGGGGAGGGGGGGGTGCTGCCGCATCTTTTAGGACTATAGCTCTTTTTGTTTTGGCAGATCCTTGCGATGTGCCCCCGTTTTTCACAAGCTCTGCAGATGGCATCTGGGAACCTACATTCTGAACGCGGGTTTTTGCCTCCGCATCCAGCATACTGGAATTCCTGCCAGCTTTTTCTTTTTTTCCACCATTTTTTGTCCAACTGAAGCCTATGTACATCTTCATTGTCATCATAAGTGTTGCTCGGGGAGTCGAGATCTTCATAGTGGGTGGTCACTGTGGGCTGTTTCTTGCTTCCTTCCACCCTCTCTTTTCTGGGTTGATTTGGCGGATCTGGAGTTGCATTCATCTGGCGCATAGTGGCTGCGGATTTCTTTTCAATTTTTCAATTTTCCTCAGCTGGGTTGAACGGTGCAGGCGGCGCATTGTTACCGGCCATCTCTATTGCTCGGTTCAGGTTGCTGTGTGCTTCGGTCTCACCTTCTACGACAATCCCACCCTCGTCACCAGTGTTCTGTTCAGAAATAAGGTGCACAAGACCGGATTCTAACAAACAGGTCTTTATTTAAACAGTAAAGTAACTGGTAACAGAACATTGGCTCAAACCGTGGCAGCCCTTCTTATAGCGGCTTGCTTGCGGCTTGTGGCCAATAACAGTTGTTTGAGTGCTCCCACCATTAGGCGGGCCAATCGGAATGGCTCTTAAGAATGGCCTTTTCGGCCAATCAGATCGAGGTATTTGGAGTCTACCAAGTTCTATACACAACAGGTTTGATTGTGATAGCAGTCATATCCTGATATTATTCTTGTATCCTATATCTGTTTTCCATATTGGTTTTTTATAGCCTTCATGAAAGCCCAAGTAAATGTTTGCCTTCCTGCTGAGTGAGCTTTTGGTGTGCAAGATTTTGGTTATTTCAGTGGCATCCACAGAGGGAAAGTCAAAACCACCTTGGCCTAGAGGTGGTATTCAGCAGGTTCTAACCAGTTCTGGAGAACCAGTAGCAGAAATTTTGGGTAGTTCAGAGAACCGGCAAATACCACCTCTGACTGGCCCTGCTCCCATCTATTCTCTGTCTTCTGAGTCCCAGCTAAGTCCCTTGTTGCCCTGCACAGGAGAACGGAGCTGGAAAGCAGGTTTGTGGGGTGGGGAGGAAATGGGGATTTTGCAGTATCTTCCCCCTGGAGTGGGATGGGAATGGAGATTTTGCTGTATTCTTCCCCTGCCATGCCCACCAAGCCACATCCACCAAGCTACACCACACACACAGAACCAGTAGTAAAAAATGTTGAATTCCACCACTGCCTAAGCCCTGGTCCTTTGCATCCAGTTTTGTTCTCCACAATATAAAAAGATGCTGAGACTCTAGAAAAAGTGCAGAGAAGAGCAACAAAGGTGAATGGGGGACTGGAGGCTAAAACATATGAAGAACAGCTGCAGGAATTGGGTATAACTCACTGAATGAAAAGAAGGATTAGGGGTGACAGCATTTCAATATCTAAGGGGATGCTACAAAGAAGGGTGGGAGAGTGTTAAATAATTCTCCAAAGCATCTGAAGGCAGAACAAGAAACAATGGTGGAAATTAATTGACTAATCAAGGAGAGAACCAACCTGGATATAAGGAGAAATTTCCTGACAGAACAATTAATCAGTGGAATGGCTTGCCTTCAGAAGTGGTGGGAGATTTTTTAAAAAAAAGAGATTAAACAACTATTTATCTGAAATGGTATAGGGCAGGGCTGTCAAACTCTAGACCCACAGGCCAGATGAGTCACGCACTGGCCACGTTCACGAAAAAGTCCTGATGCATCATGTACACAGACACCACCATAATGACATGAGTTTGACACACCTGGTATAGGGTCAAACGGATCAAAACAGATCAAACAGATAATCAGAGTTGGAAGGGACCTTGTAGGTCATCTAGTCCAAGCCCCCACCCAAGCGGGAGACCCCACACCATTTCTGACAAATGGCAGTCCAATATCTTCTTGAAAGTCTCAAGTGATGGAGCTCCCACAACTTTCGAGGGCAACTTCTGTTCCATTGGTTGATTGTTCTCA